>PVIA01003561.1:128964-164748 GCA_004024845.1 Tonatia bakeri | reverse complement strand
TGAGGTTTCCTCGTGTCTCGGGGCCTTGGGACAGGGCTGGTGGTGACCTTGTGTAGACACCATGCCCTGTACCACCCAAACAATTTCCAGGAGAGCCGGGCCTCTCATGGCCGACCGCCTCCACTGCACCTCTCACCTCAGGACCTTTGGGTCATGGTCCAAAATGCTGGCTCCTCTGGTCGCCAGTTCTGTCCCAGACCCTCGATCTCCCTGCGGTTCTGTGGCATCCGTGTCCCCACCCCCATTCTGCTTTAATCAAGCCTTCTTTGGTCATCCTTGGCTCCTGAGGCCGGGCTCTCCTCCCGCACCCCACTTCTGCCCCACAGCACAGGGCACGGCTTCCATGTCCACCGCCAGCATCTGTCGCCATCAGGAACCCTCCCAGCCACTCTCTGCCTTAACTCCTCTTCCCCGATGACCTTTGGCCCAGCTCCAGCCACCTTCTGCCACAGCCTTGACCTCGCTGTCCCGTGAGTCCCTCTGCCTCCACAATCCGATGCTCCAGTGTGACAGGTGCATCTGTCAGGGTTCATTTCAGATTTCCAATCCCTCTGTCACTCAGGGTCCTCCCTTTCCCCACTGGCCCCACCCATACCTATCCCCGAAGACTGTGCCCAGCTGGCTGCCGAGGCCAGAGAAAGTCCCGTTATCTCTGGTTCACCCAGGGTTAGCTGACCCAGGGTGCACAGAACGGATGGGTCCTTCCAGTTGACACGCGACCATGTGAGCACCCGCACAGATGGAAGTCGGTGCCACACTCTCGTGGCTGACGTCACCTCTCCTCCTTCCTGTCGAAGTATTAATTCCGAACGTTGAACCCACATCTCTCTACACGCATGGAGTGAACATGTGTCCAACACTTAGCACATCAGTGAGCAAGCCAGAAGGACAGGGAAGAGGGTTCAAAGTGCCTCTGTGGTGTCTCCTGGTGTGTGACAATGACGGCTGTGTCACCTGGCGGGACCCAAAGCTGCTTGATGGCCGACCCAGGAAGAAAGCCATCACCTTGTGGTCCTCGTTCTCCAGGACGGGAAGGCGCCGTGACACGTACCTCGGCTGTCTGCGTTCATCATCTAGCAAACAGCAGGGTCAGACACAGGCATGTTTTCTCCCAGAACTCCACAGCCCTCGCCTGAGCCTGTTCTGGAACTTCAGCAAAGAAAAGAGGAAAACCGTAAGCGCATCACTCACGCTCCATTAGGCTCTCGATGGCCAGAGTGCCCATCGGGGGGACAGTGTCCCAGCGGGACTCTGCGGTCCGAGCGGCACTGGCGGGGCGCCCAGCGCGCAGATGGCCAGGAGCGCCCCCACGGCGAGACCTGGCCGGGAATGCAGACAACCCTGCAGTGCTCCAGGTCAGGCTGCTCGGGAACAGACGGGGTGAGTTCACACCTTCATCAAGACATCACAGGGCCTGGCTGGTGTGGCTCAGTGGATGGAGCGTCGGCCTGCAGAGCGAAAGGTCACCGGTTCAATTCCTGGTCAGGACACATGCCTGGGTTGCGGGCCAGGTCCCCAGTGGGGGGCGTGTGAGAGGCAGCCGACCGGTGTACCTCTGTTGCACTGATGTTTCTCTCCCTTTGTTTCTCCCTCCCTTCCCCTCTCTCTAAAAATAAATAAATAAAAATTAAAGAGAAAACTATAGCAATATTAGAAAAAAAAGACAGCCTAGGTTAGGAATGTCAAGGAACCTTCTAGAAAGTACCCCCGGATTTCCTAGGACAGATGGTGTCTCCTGCATGTAGTCCCCCTGGGACTGAGCACACCCACGGTCAGCCCCAGCAAGGATCTCTTCCTGAAGCTCTCTCAATCAATGTAAGACCCTGTCTCTGCCCTCCCCCATGCCCCCCCGACCTCCTCTCCTCTGTGAAAACCGTCACAATCGATCAGTGTCTTCGTCTAAAACCTCTTTACTCACTTAAGACAATTTTCAGGCCGTGATTTCTTTTAGTCTAAATAATTTGAACTGTTATCATCGTCTTCATTCTATCATTAGCTGGGCTTCGCCGAGCCCTCTGGGGCCCTCCTGAGGGAGCATCAGCAGGCCCCCAGGGCTGACGACATCAGGGACGGGCCCGCCACCTCCGGCACGACGGTGGCCCCTGTTTCTGAACAAAGCCCGGCCTCGCTTGCACCCGCCATCACACTTCTCAGAGACAACTAAGGCTCATATGTTAATACTTAGCCTTTGGGTCTTTCATCCTAATTTTCTTAAAGAAGAAATCAGACTGGACTGCACTGCTCTTATGCTACTTAAAAAATAAAAACCTTTATGTATTTTTAAAGGAGGAGGAGGGCGAAAGGGAGAGAAACATCCATGCACAAGATATACATCGATCTGTTACCTGTCGCATGCCCCCATCTGGGGACCTGGCCCCGAGACCCAGGCATGAACCATGACCGGGAATCGAACCAACGACCTCTCAGTCCTCAGGCCTGCACTCCATCCACTGAGCCACACCAGCCAGGGCATTAAGCTACTTTTTTCACCCAATGATGACTGGGGGCACCCAGGCTTCCCCAGCTCAGAGCTGCCTCCCTTCCCCACCCGTTAGGTCACAGCCTCACCACAGCCCAGTTTGACACAAACTGTCACTCCTACTTTCTGAGCCAGCCCCAGTGGTCTTTCTGATTGCTTTGGCGGGGCGGGGGCCGGGGGCCGGGGGCCAGGGGCCAGGGGAGTCTTTGGGAAATAGGTCTGTGTGGACTGATCAGTTAAGGAGCTTTCGGCAAAATCATCCTGGCCCTATGGTGGGCTCTAAATCCAAATGTGGTGTCCTGAGGGGAGGGGAGGAACCCCAGGCAAAGGAAGTGTCAGGAGCCCCCAGAAGCTGGGAGAGGCAGGAAGGCCCCTCCCCTGGAGCCTTCGGAGGGAGCTCGGCCCTGAAGACACCTTGATTTGGGACTCCTGGCCCCAGAGCTGGGAGAGAGCACACTGCTGTTGTGTGAAGTCGCCCAGGGTGGGGTCCTTGATTATGTGGTTTGGACCCTGGTGGGGGCAGTGCGGGAGACGGGAGCGGTCGGAGTCCGGATGCACTGTGAGGGTGAGAAAACAGGGTTTGCAGCGGAGACTGGATGGGGATGGGGATGGGAGCGGGCAGCCCGGGACCACTTGAGGGTTTCCGGCTGGGCCAGGGGGAGGCAGGGAAGACTGTCGGAAGAGCGGGCCGGGGAGGGGAGCTCAGCAGGACGTGAGGGCTGAGGGGGAGACGCGGGGTGAACCCAGCCACACAGAGCCTCAGGGGAAAAGCCACGCTGGAGACAGAAGGTGGGGAGTCTTCTGTGCGTGTGTGTGCACAGGTGTGCAGATACACAGGTGTTTCAAACCGCAGAGTGGGTGCGGTCACCCGGGACACCCCGACACTGAGTCAGGGAGTGAGAGCAGCCAGCGAAGGGGGCCCGGGAGCCCCGAGTTGGAAAGAGCAGAGCCCGTGAGGCCCGAGACCCCCAGGCTTCGTGAGGGGGAGGGCGCAGACCCAAGTGGAACAGTCATCTCCTGTCATTCTCGAGTTACACCCTAGGACGTTGCCGTGGGCGCTGATCAGAGAGCGCCGGCCACTGCTCCCAGGGCCAGCGCAGCCACGCGCAGCCCGCCTCCCGTGTGTGCTCATTTCCAGGCGCCTTATCGAGCAGATGCTGTTGGACGAGGCTGAGAGCACTACCGCTCAGCCTGAACAAGCGGATCTAACACCCACTCTCCTCCGAAAGGCCCACCCCTCCTCGTGCTCAGGGTCCACGGAAAAGGCCCTTGCTCACAGAATGACCGGTGAGACAAGAGGGCACGGCATCACCTTGTTCGACCTTGGCTGGGAGTGCATTCACACAGACTCGAGTTTTGCCACTCTAGCCACGGATGGCTGTAGAAATGCGGTGAGTGTTGATTTGGTGAGCTACAGATACATTTTTTGCCAGGAGGCAAACTTGCAAGTGCAGAAGCTTCCAGTCTCGAAGCTGGACTGCACCCGGTAAAGGGTTTGATGTCCGTCAGGAAAGCAGATCTGGTCTTCCACCAGGAGCCGCTTGCGCCCAGGGACCCCCTTGGACAAACGGTGCTACGGAGCCCCCACTTCCTCGGCATGGGGAGGTCAAGAGTGCAATTTGCACCGTCCCTGCTTCAGGCCTCCTCCACTGCACACAGCACCCTGTCCTCTCCGCCACGGTGGAGTCACCTGCAAACCTCCCCAAGAAAGCCAGGCAAAACCACATTTCCTCTCCCCGAGGCGCAGCCTGGTGCTGGTGTTGGGGGGGCGGGGGAGGGGACGGACGGACAGGATTCAGCCGCAGCCCTGAGCGCTCAGGGGGCGTGGCCTGCCTTCAGGAGCCCGGCTCTGCTCACCACCCCACCAGGTTCGGGGCAGCTGGGAGTGTGGAAGGAGAGCTGGGTACGGCCGCTCTTACTACAGACTTCAGGGTTGGGCGTTGAGGTCATGGTCTGGCTCCCCCAGACCAGGTTTGCCACCTCCTAGAGATTTCTTCGTCACTTCAGTTTCCCTGCTGTGGCTGTGTGTCCCTTAAAGCTCCCTCCTGGGAGCAGAAAGAATTCTGGTGACTCGCACCCAGCAAATGACCATGCTGCCCCAGGACCCCCTTTGCTGTCTCCCTGGGGTTGAGCACAGGACCCAGGCTGTTCAGAACCCGAGCCACAGCCCCACAGCACCCACCGGCAGGCCACGGAGTGCGCCCTGCATATCAGACGGCAGAAAGGAGCGTGCCGAGAGTGAGCCTCCAAGAGATTCATTGAACCCTCCCACCCCCTGCCCGGCCAGCTACCAGGTCCTCCGGTCACTGATGGAGTGACCATCAGCAAACCCAGCCGAGTGAGACCTGCTGGTCTCTGGACCATCTTCCATGTGGAGATGCTGAGGCCTGAGGCTGAGAGATGGTGGTACAAACCGGCCAAGATCGCATGCTGGTGGGTGGCCCAGCAGGGCTGCCCAGGTCTCCGACACGAAGTCCTGTGCGGATTCAATCCCTGCGTGTTTTAGGTGACCGACCATCCCACCCACTGCCCCGGAAACGCCCCACTCCCAGTGCCACGCCGGCCTGTTCCTGGGTGTGAGGCGGGTGCAGGCGCTACTCCAGGTCGGTCCCAGGGGCGCCCCCCCTCACTGAGCCCTCCTGACACAAACGGCTGAGGCCCAGACTGTGGGGAGCGGAGAATGACGCCTGCTCCCCGGTGCTCCCACCCGGCCTTTCAGGGCACACCCAGTCCAGCCGGGGGTCAAGGGGCGCCGTCCAGTGCCCTGTCTACTGCAGGCAGACATCGGGACACCAGCTCCAGCCCTCTCCGCACTCCTCCGTGGGGAATCTGGGTAGGCATTTCTTCGCCACAAGCTGCGGGCAGCGTGGGGGTTGGTCAGCCAGGAGGCACATTTTCTGCCAAGTTAGTGCGCACAGAACTCGTTCTTGGGTCTTTGAAACAACTCTCAAATCCTCAGCACCCACGGAATGTCTCTTCACCAGCCGATGGTAACCTTAGATGCCTCCCGGAAGCCCAGCCCCCAAGTCCTTCCCCCACCACACCTGCTCCCAGGTGCCCCCAAACATACCTGCACTTCTGCCCCCTCCCACCTGCTGTGCTCCACCCCAGCTGTCCCTGTGCCTGCTCACACGCCGCCTCTGCCGGGACGCCCTCCCCAGACCCAAGTATTAACAAACGCAGTTCTTGGTCTGAATCTCAAGTTATTATTGTCATTACGGCCTGTTTTCAGCCAGCGATTTCTGCCCTCCCTGCCGGAGAGCCTGAGGTCAGGGACACAGCCCATCCTCTCTGCGCCCGCCCAGGGCTGCCAGGTGCACTCTGCAAGTGCGGCCCGGAGTCCGGGGCGGGAGGGGGCGTAGAAAAGCGCTGTGGCAAGTTACAGAGCAGGGAGAACATGCAGAAAGGAGGCCAGGTCTCCAGGGCACACGAACGTTTGCTTCTGTTGTTCTCAGGACCTCTCTTCCAAGCCCAGAGATGAAAAACACTTCTGAGGAATCCCAGATCCACTCTCCCCTCCCACAGTGGGGGAGCCCGGGCCCCAGTCCGGGTGTGGCCAGGGTGGGCCCCCAGAGCACGGCCTGCACCCAGGGACTGGCAGTGCCCACCCCCAGAAGGGTGCAGTGGGCCAAAATGTGCTTCCGACTCACCTACCCCAACCCCTTGCAGCCTTGGACAAACAGCGTATTTTCGGAGCCTCAGGTACCCCATCTGTGGAATGGGCAGGCCGTGGCCTCCCTGAGCCTCAAGGAAGAAGTCTGTTTACCCTCCAGGCGTTGGGGGGCAGCCGCTGATGTCTCACTGCTGTCATCAAACCACCACCTGGGGCTGGACCGGCCCTGACTTGGGCTTGCCGAGCGCTCCTGTGACGTGTGTCTCCGGGGAGAGTGGCACCCGAGAAACACCTGAGACAGGCATCCTGGGCCCTCCGTCTCACCCTCCACCTCCCCACCCACCTCACACAAGCACCGAAGGCCTTCCGGAAGCTGGGGGACCCCATACTGCAGCGGACAAATGCACGGAAGGCTCCCATAAAGGGAGCACCCGGAGCCTCCCACCACCTGAGGCCCGGCCTCTGGTCCTGCCCTGGCCCCTCCACTTCCGCCCGTGCCCCCCCACCCCCCCGCCCCCACACCCCGGGGCCTTGTCCCCTGGAGCTGGGCTCTCGATGTGCTGTCACAGCCTCACTCCCTCCATCCTGTTGTTCAGCTCGGAGCCTCAAGGCCCCCGCCTCTGCTGTCACAGGCCTGGTCCTCACGCTTGGGTCTCGGCCTCGCCGTGGCTCCCCACCTGGGTCCTGTCCCCTCACCCTGCAGCACGCCCACATCGGTGGCACAGGCCCTCTCCTGCCTTCCCACCTAGCAGCCCACGAGGCCAGGACGGCCTCTTGCACTGCTGCGTAACGTCCACAAGCAGGAGCGGGCCACCAGAGTGGCACCTCTGAGTCTCTTGATGGCAAGTGTGCGGCCCGGACAGGACCCGCACCCATGCTCTGCTCAGGTGGGCGCGGGAGAAGAAGTGCCAGCACCGCAGTCTGGCCACAAGGACGAGCATCACTACCCGAGTGGTGGTCAAGTACCCTGGACCCCCAGGCGCCCATTTTCCCGGGGAGGACAGGGGCAAGCTCGGGTTCCTGGGTGGAGAAGACTGAGTGGTGTCAGGGTTCTCCTGTTCATGGTCCTCGCTGTCACTGGGACCTTGAGGGCCAACAGCGAGTCTCTTGGAGTCTGTCCCTTATTCAGAAACCAGGGACGATGACACCCCTGGCAGAGCTGCTGAGAGGACCGAGCAGCGTGGCAGGCGGAACGCGGGCAGCACAGCACTCGGCACGCAGCGTGTGTGCGGTAAGCGTCAGGGCACCTGCACGGAGTCGGACGTGTGCCCAGCAGTGGGGCGTGCTCCCGGCACCCGCGAGCCCTGGCTGGGGGCCTGCACTTTCGGGAAACTCCTCCTCAGGCAGGAAGTCGCATATTTCCCAGACAATCTCCACTTCATCCCTTCCACTTCCCGTCTACGGCTCTTAATGACCCTCTCCACCGAAGGATCGCTCTTCAAAGGCATTTTCCAACTTTTTGCCTCTGGGGGTGTTGAAGCTGGAAACTGTCTGGACTCTTAGGAAGGTGACAGATTCGATCTCCAGGGCTGAGCCCAGCAGCAGCGTCACCGAGGGAGGAAGCTGGGGACCAGGGAGCCACGGGGCTCCCCGGGCTCTTGGGCGTCTGACTCGCACCCCTCCCTGAGCTCCAGTCCCAGTGCAGAGGTTACCAGAGGCAGGGCCCGGCCCCGGACCCCTGCTGCCTGCACGGATCTGACCGGACAGGGTGACAGAACTGGAGAGTTCCTGAGAATGTGGCTCCTCCCCAGCACTTGACACAGAGGCTTTGTCAGCAGGGCTGCTCCGAGACCCGCTCAGGACACCCAGGCAGGTGGGCAGGTCGGTCAAACTCCTCCACCAGCTCCCAGGAGACGGAAGGGCTGCCAGAGGCTGTTCCAGGAAAAAGCCTCACCTGTGGCCGCCGCAGAAGCCGAGTCCTGGGCACCAGCTTCCCAGGGCGGGCCGGTGCCACACGTGGGACTTCTCAAAGAACGGTTTCCGAAGGCGGGGAGCACGCACTGATTCTGAGAGTGTGGTGTGAACTCAGGTCCACAGGACTGACCGGGAACGGAGGACCAGTCAGTTCGCCGGGAGTTTTCCGGTGGGTCGAGGAAAGGAGTTTGCGGCAACGTGCGGCACGCCAGCCGGGCTCTGTTCTGCAACTCCCGGGGCGCCTCCGACCCGCCTGCTGGACGAGGGAGCCCGCTGCGAGGCCGCGCTGCTGGGGGCTGACCTCACCTCCCTGTCAGGGCTGTGCAGAGCAGAGCAGAGCAGACCTGCCTCGAGCTGAGCAATGCTCACGTCTTGGGGGAGTCACACTCCAGTGGCCACATAAAATGCAGGGCACCCCAGGAAGCTTGGATTTCAAACAGCACATCGGGGTTTTTGCTATAATTATGTTTCATGCAACATTTGGAGGATGCTCACGGGAAAAAATGGTTTGCTGTTTACACGGAATTTAACCGGGCACCCGGCATTTCTATTTGCTAAGTATGGTGACCCTGCCTGCATCCTTTTCAAGCAAAGACTAGTTTGTTCTTAGTCTCAGACACATAACACCCCAAAGCCGACCTCTCCCCTGCCAAAGCAATAACCCTCAAAACTAGTCTTTTTATCTCTACATTTTTTAAATAGATCTAAAAGTTTCAAATTTTAAAACATTTTTTTATTATTTTCTACTTCTTGTTTCCTGGTTTATTTTTTTTAAGACTTTATTTATTTATTTTTAGAGGGGGAAGGGAGGGAGAAAGAGAGAGAAACATCAATGTGCGGTTGCTGGGGGCTGTGGCCTACAACCCAGGCATGTGCCCTGACTGGGAATCGAACCTGCCATGCTTTGGGTCGTAGCCCGTGCTCAACCCACTGAGATACACCAGCCAGGGCAAATTTTGAAACATTTTAAAGAGATTTTTCTTCGTGCAAGTCCTCCTAAGCTAAGAGCTCGGCGCACCACAGGCCTGTCCGGGCCGTGAGCCCAGGGAGGCGGCAGACACTCACACGCCAGACGGGACACACGTGCCCCTCCAGAGAGCCGTACCCACCGTGACACCGGGTCATCGGGGGCAGCCTCCTCCCGGCCCCTCCAGGTCTCTGAACCCGGGCTGGTCTCCAGGAAACGCAACCCACCACCCACACCCCAGCATTCGGGGCGACTGGACTTCGAGGCCGGGGGTAGGGCTCTGCACTGGGGCAGGTGAAGCCCAAGCACCTCCCCAAGGTTTCAGAAGTCATGTTTATTACTCTGATCAAAAGTTACTCATACAATACAGCATAGTTTTACAGTGATATTTTATTTCACAAAGTTATACAGTCTGAATGACTATCTCACAATCCGAGACAGTTTTATGTTTTGTTACTTAAAATGATGTGAGTGTCATGGGGCAGAGAGACCTCACTGACAAAAATACCACACTGAATTTAACGAAGGCAGGAAGCACATGCCGGTACCACGCAGGTTACAAAGTGGCTCCAGCCTGTCGCTCCCCCGCCTCCCACAGCAAAGGGGACTGGGAGCTAACAGGGCCTAGAAAACTCAAACGGCACCCTGGGGCCCACTTAATACAAAGGCCAAGCTTGTAAATGATTAATCCACAATGCTCCAAAGAGAGTGAATTAAACACAAGACCAAAATCTGGTGAATCTTCTCATTTCCTCTTCTTGGTGGAATACAGTTTCTCTTCAAGCGGGACCGGGACAATCCCTTCACACTCCTTCACTTCCTGGGTCAGAGGGTGCCTCACGACGTTTGGTCTGATCACATCAACGTCTCGAGACAAGTGGTCCATTATGCTGCCCACACTTGCTGTTGGCGCATAAAAATCCACCAAGAAATACCTGCAACAAAAGAAAAACCTGTGAATTCTTGCGTCCTGAAATACGACACTGCCACTCTCCTGGCTGACGCTTTCATCCCCCTCCTCCCAGACTCGGCGCCCACCGGCACATGGACACAGCTGACCAGCGGCCCGCCCAGACGGGAGCACAGCGGCCCGGCCAGCCCGTCCCCACAGGCCTGGGTGGAAACCTGAGTCGGGACGCACGCACGCACGCACGGCGGCAAAGACAGCTTGGGACGCTGCGTGTGGCGGGAATCACCGGCAAGCGTGGCTCAGGTGGGGGTGCGGACACAGGGTCCGCTGTCCAGCATGACTGAACTTCCCGGCAAACCACCAGCTGACGTTCTGCGTGTGGAAACGTCTGTCAGTCGCCTTCCAATCTCCCCAACGGCATTACAGACAACGATGCGCCAAAGACACGCAGTCAGACCGTCCGCTGCACGTCGCAGACAGAGACAAATCAAGGCAGGCTGGGGCTTGCCCGAGACCCCTGCACACTCGGAACTGACGAAAGTGACTCGCAAAGCCCCTCCCCTGCCCCAGGGGGGAAGCAAACACCCGGATTCAGCAGCCCCAAGAATCCCAGGTGAGACCCCAGACAGACCCC
The DNA here is from genome assembly GCA_004024845.1 of Tonatia bakeri. Classification (NCBI taxonomy): domain Eukaryota; kingdom Metazoa; phylum Chordata; class Mammalia; order Chiroptera; family Phyllostomidae; genus Tonatia; species Tonatia bakeri. The sequence continues at coordinate 154,231 of PVIA01003561.1, read as the reverse complement.
CACCCAGACACGCTGGAATCAAATGTCGAAAGTTGAAGACAAGAAGAAAATATGGAAAGCGCACAAGGGAAGTCCCATGAGACCATCGGCAGGTCCCTCGGCAGAAATTCCCGCCGAGGCTGGGAACAGGCGAGGACGGCCACTCTCGCTGCTCCACCATGTCCCGCAGGCTCCGCCAGGGCGCTGCGGCCAGAAACAAGACTTGACGGAATGACGAGGACGCGAAACTGCCCTTATTTGCCAATGTCATGATTGGGTGTATTTAAAAAACTGAAGAAATTTATAAAAAGATATTAGATCTGGTAAGTTTAGTAAGATTATTACATACAAAATTAATATACCAAAAAAACAACTGTATTTCTACACACTAGCAACAAATAACCACACCGTGAAACTGAAGAAGGAACTCGGGGACAGGTCTGATGAGAGCTGTGCAGGACCTGCCCCGGAGACTGCGCCCTGCTGGGGCCGGACGTGAAGGACAGCGACGCCGGCGGGGGGCGCCTCGTCCGTGAGGGGGAAACTCAAGTGTATTTAGATGTCACTTCTTCCAAGTTGATCTATGTGTCCAAAAAAACACACTCCAAAGCACAGCAGACTGCTAGAAGCTGACAAACTGATTCTAGAGTTCATATGAAAATGCAAAGAACCTCAGACAGCCAAACTGATAAAGACTACAGTCGAAAAACTGACACGACCTGACTCCAGGACTCATCACAAAGCCCTGGCGGCCCGGCAGCAGGGTGCTCCCGGAGGGGCGCGCACAGCGGCAGAGCCAGGCCCGTGTGTGCGAGGGACTGCAGACACGGGGGGGGGGGGGGGGGGGGGGGGGGGGGGGGGGGGGGGAGGCGGTGCAGTGGGAGAAGGACGGTCCTCTGAACAAACGGTGCTGCAGCTACTCAGTATCCACGTGCAAAAAATAAACACTGATCCACACTCAGCACCACACACCAGAGTTAACTCGAAATGCAACACAGATCCAACATAAAACAAAAGCTATAAAATCAGCAAAAACACAAGTAAAACCCTTTGTGGCCTTAGTTTAAGCAGATTCCTTAGATATAACACCAAAATCAAACCCATAAAAGAAAAAAACATGGTAAGTTAAACGTCACCAAATTAAAAGCTGCTTTCTGAAAGACACTACACTGGATAATAAAAAGATAAGCCACAGACTTGAATTTGTAAATTGCACGTCTGATACAGGACTTGTTTCTAGAATATAAAGAACTTTAAATGTCTGAATTTAAAAAAATCGTTGTAAATGAGTGTGAAACTTGCACAAGCATTTCGCTCACACACAACGGTGAAGAAGTGCAAGAAAAGAGGCTGCGTTCCATTGTCGCGGAGGAACGAAGCTGAGCCACAGAGAGTCGCCTGCCGGGCCGTCCGAGCCGACCAGCGGCGACACCGCACTGACACCGCCCTCGGCGGCGAGCAGCCGGCGGGAAGGCACAGCCAGCCACTGACGAGCCGTTCCAGTCCGAGGTGTTCACCCAGGAAAATCCGCGCCGGTGCCCACACAACAGCCTGCGTGGGAGTGTTCATGGCGGTTTTACTTCTAAACCCCGAACCGGAAGCAACGTGAACGCCTGTCGGCCCAGAAACTGGTGCACCCACAAACGGCACACTCCTCAGAAACACAAAGAAACTACTGATAAATGCTCTTGATGAATCTCACAATAGTTTTACTGGGTGAGAGAAACTAGGGTCGGAGGTAAGTCAGATTCTAGAAAATATAAACTAATCCATCACAAAAGAAAGCAGATGGGTGGCTGCCGGAGGCTGGGGACAGGGGCACGGAAGAAACAGGAGAAAACTCTGAGGGTGACCAATGGTTCAATTATGTCGACTGAGAGGTTTCCTGTGTACACGTCCAACCTTACAAAACTGTACAAGCGTCTTTCCGTAACGAATGAAAAGGGGTGTGGAGGAAGTGGGCGCGCAGGACGTGGTGCAGGACTCGGGGTGGCCAGTGGTGACAAGGAGCAACCACACTTGATGACGACCCCGGGGTCCTTGAGAAATGTACCCAGACAGTGTAAACGCCTCTGCTGTCTGGCCCGCGCCTCCAAGGGGCGACCTGCACGTGGCGCACTGCAGAGACCGCCGTGGGAGAGCGCTCTGAAAACCAGACGCCAACACTGGCTCACGCACACCGGCCTGGAGCCGGGCTCTGCAGCAGGCCTGGAGAGTGAGTGTGACCAACCCTCACTGACCTGGTCCTTGCCAAGCCCCAGCCCTCCGCCCACCCCTCCGACCCCCACACGGCGAGGGCCGCCTGGGGCTGCAGGCCGGGGGGGGGGTGTCCTCCTCGACCTGGCCCTCAGCGTCTCTCTCCCTATTTCACCCAGGTGTCCCTTCATTCAGTGTCATCCGAATGGCTTTCCGACAGTCACAGACAAGTCGTGGCCTCGTCTGCTGTCTGCCAGCCCTCCCGCCACACGTACCCCCACAGCGGGCAGTTTTTCCTCGAACGCACACACCCCCCTCCGAGCTCCTGTCTCTTCCTGCACCTGCCACCCACCTGCCCTGGAGGGCTGCCCACCTTTGGGTGATGACAGAGCCCCGGGCTGGCAGTCTAAGGCAGTGTGCCGGAGAAATACTGTGCGTGACCCAGGGGCCATGGAGGGCAGTGCTTAGCAAGGGCGTGACGTGCTCTGGGCACTCAGGAACCTGGGCTGTCACCACGGCCAGCCCTAAGTGCTCCAGGTCCCCTCCCCGCAGAAAGTCCACAGGCAGCCCCTTCTCTCGTGAGTTCCACCCACCCTTCCTCAGGCCCCTGATTCCCGTTTTCCTGATACCCGGTGTGGGGTCAGCAGGCACTGTCATCCGGTTTTCCAGCCCCCTGCTCCACAGAGGCGGTTTCTGCGGCACGCTTCGGGTCCAGACCTGTTTCTAAGAGAACATGTGCTTACGTTCGCCAACCACCAGCTCAACAGCTGCAAGCCAACTCTCAGCCTCCCTGCCGGCGTCCCCACACCCTGGCCCACGCCGAATCATTCCAGGAAATGCACCCCGAGCCTCTGGAGGCCATTCTGCGACAGGGGTAGAAACGACACCCAAGCGCGGAAACGAGAAGCCAAATGTACCAGAAACCTCTTATTTAAGAAATGAAAAGGGAAGTGTCTGCACAAAACTTTTTTCCGAAGTGCCTTTATGCCTGTCCCACAGCCCGAGGCAGAGGCTGACGGGAAGTGAAAGCCGACTCTGCGGTCCTTCGCTCAGGACAGAGAGAGGAGGTCATCCGGCTGGTGTGGGTCCCTCTCCCAGGCAACACCCAGGGCTCCAGCAGCTTTTGACCTCTCTCCTCCTGCCCCCGGCCTCTGTCCGGTTGGATGAAGGGTAAGTCCTCAGCTCAAGGTCACTCGGCTACTAAATGGCCACAGCCAGGATTCCAACAGAGCAGGTCCCCTGACTCCCGGACACACAAGGCTGCAGACAGCGGTGGGGCCGCCAGGTCACGGGACGTCCGTGCTGCAGAGCGCCCTGAGGGTGAAGCTGCCCACCCCTTCGCACTGCACAGGACGGGCTGACCGGCGCCAGGTCACAGTGTGAGAGGCCAGCCCCAGCCCGAGGGTCCCAGCTGTCAACCACAGCTCCTGCTACCTAGCAGCCAGCACTTGGCAGGTTTCTCAGGAGTAGAGAGGAGTCCTAGAAGAAGACCTGGAAATCCAAAGCTTCTGGAAGCTCCTGCTCTGTTTACTTCCTTAACCTCCTCTGCCTCCCCACCAGCCAGGACCCCCTCTGGCAGCCAAACCCAAACAGAGCTCGGGCCAAAATGCAAGCGAGGCTGTGCCCACGAGTTATGCCCATACCACAGCTGCGACAGTCCTCTCGTGCTTGTCACCTGCACCTGCTGACCTGTGCCTAGGGCGCACGGGAGCCGAGACAGCTTTGACTGCCATGTCCTCACTACACCGCGGAAATTTCCACAGCAGGGCGACCCCACCGCACAGAGAGGGGAGAAGTGGCTCACAGACGCAGAGCCTCCTGCAGTCACACTCCCAGCTGCCAGCTGAACTTCCTACCCACCCTTCCCAGGAAACGAGTGGTCTCTCCCACCACGATAGGAGTAAGCAGAGCCCTGCAGAAACCCGTCTGCCTCAGCGGGTCAAGTGCAAGGTCAGGGGTCCATGTGGCTTCCCACACAGAATGACCATGACCCTCCCTGGCTGCTGCCAGTGTACATGCTGTTCTCACCTCTTCATCTTGGGCAAACCGAACTAGTCGGTTAATACCCACTGTGGGCGAACCCCAGCCGGAGGCCAAGCAGACAGAGGCACATGTGGCCTTGACCTCTTGGTACAGTCCGGCAGCTGGGGAAGGACTACCAGGGTGCTGTGCGTGCAGAAACCTGGGTCCCACTCCCTGCCAGGTCTCCCACTCCCACAGCATGAGGAAATAACGTGGGGGTCACGAACAGCCAGCACCCAGCTGCTGGGCTTTCCTAACGACAGATGACCTGGGGGGCAACCATGAGACTTTCCGTAGACAGGAGGGCACCCAGCACAGCCCTGCCCCTCCGTCTTCACACATGAAGGGAGTGAGGTCAGGAAATGGCCCCTCGCAGCTGCAGGTCTCGCAGCTTTAGACGCCTGTGAGGGTCCTCCCCCGCGACAGCAGAGCCCAGCAGACCTGCGGGAACAGGAGCCAGGTGGAGAAGTGACCTTGGCGCTCCCCCCACCCCCGGCCCGCACCCCTCCCTCCATGCTGCTGAAGGTTGCCATGGAGAAAGCATTCTGAAATTCGGATGAGCTGCAGTTCAAGGGGCCAAACGGGGCTGAGTGCTTGCAGAGAAACCTGAGGGCCCTCTGCCCCACAGTCCTGGCCCAAGAAAAGGGAGGAGCCCTCTAGGGTGCGTCTCCCCGTGTGGCTCTCACTCAGGGACCCTCCCCCCAGCCATCAGCTCCACAGCCAAGTGCCTCCTTCACCACGGAGCAGCGCCCCACCTGCGGCGGCACCGGCGCCGCGGCAGCGAGGAGCTGCCTGACCCCGGGACGGGGAGGGCGGGCAGCGGAGGTCCAGCGCAGTGACGGGTGTCTCATCACAGACTCCCGTGCTCCCACGCTGGACGAAGGGTGAATCGTCTCAAGGGTGGAACGTGCCCACGCAGCCTCCGAAACGAGAACTCAACCCGCATTCGCATTTCTTAGACGCACCAACCACCAATACCCTCTGCCACCGAGGCTGGAGCCACACAGCGACCTGAGAGGACCCAGAGAAATGGCCCCCTGGGCCGACCGTGGGCACGCTGTGAACCCCCACCCCCGCAGCAGTTTCACGGGGGAGCCCGCAGCTCTGTTCCGCTCCCCTTCCTCGGGGCCCGGGGCCCGGACCCCTCGGACCCCTCAGTCAGACAAGAACTATACAGACCGCCCAGGACTGCCAGCCCCCTCAGGTGCCAAGGGAGGAAACGTGTCTCCCTGCGGCGCCCCCAAATGTAAAGGTTGTGCGTGGTTTTTACTTCACTTGTCTCAAGCCTGTGTTTACACGTTTCCCAGAGAAAGCGCTTGCCTGAATCCGAGTTATGTTCTTTGTCTCTGTCTGTCACAGTCTCACACTCTCACTCACAGCCTCCCCTGCCCCCAGCAGGCGAGTGGAAATTTCCACCGGAGCAAGCGCTCACTGCTCAGTGGGTGGGGTGGGGGAGGGGAGGGGCTGGAGGCCACAGCGTCTGGGAGCCTTCTGGAAGACGGCAGACAGACCCACGTGGATGCAGGTCCTGGCCTGTGCCAGCTACCCCTGGCTGGCTCTGGGCTTCTCGGAGGCTGTGGATGACCCCCCCCCGACCACGGCCCTCTGCATGCGAGAACCCCGTCCCTCTGGACATCTGCCGGGACTCACACGACTGAACAGTCACTAAACCTGGTGCAGAACCCTTACAAACCGTGGGGCACTGCCACCACAAAGGCGCCTCCACGACCACTGCAGCGCTGCCCTGGAGGCCCGTCGTGGAGTCCACACGCAGAGCGGGGCCGGGGCGCTGGCCGGCCCGCCAGCCCTCATGCTGGCAGGCATGCACGGAACTGCGGGCGTGCTCGCCCACGGGAAAACTACAGAGGAGAATCAACCTCCCCCGGAGCGGGAGCCAGCTCTCTTGGAGTAAGATGCAGACGTATCTGGGGAGCGAGTCAGTAAAATTCCGCTGATGCACCACAGACCCAGTTATTTTTACCCTTCTGCACACCCGTGAATAGAAGGGCATCCGAGATACAGGCCAGCAGGTCTTCGCTATTCACACCTATTCACACCTATTCACACCTCAGCACTCTGGAGGCAGCCCTGTCTCACTGCGGTCAGGCCAGACCTGGAGACACAGCACAGCCAGCCTGGGGCATCCACTCACACACATGCACAGGCCCGACACGGGACTACAGGCCACTGACTCTGCAGTTCCCTCGCCTGCACGGGCAACCACTCGGCCCCAGTCCAGCCCCATCTAGCGGAAAGAGGACCCGAACCAGCACGTGTAGCCCGAGTCCGACACTAAGGGGCTTCTGGCAGGGTGACTGCCTCCGGGACCCCAGCAGGGTCTAGGTGAGCATCTGGCCCTTCCACACCTGCCATACCACCCCCCCCCTTACACTCCAAGGAGCGCGGTGAGGATGCTCTGCCACACCCCACCCTTTCGGCAGACTGATGAAGGTGTCTAGGGGCACGGGAAGGTACAAAGGACAGAAGACCTAGGGGTCCTGCAAGGGACCACAGCAAATGCAGGGCTGAGAGGGAACCCCAGTCCTTGGCGAAACCCACAGCTCCAAGTCCTGCTCCAGTGACAGTAGGTGGGGGCGGGGCTGGAAGCCTCCACTGGAATGCTGGCCCAGGAGACCCAGGTGTCCTCAGCACCCCAGCCAGGTTCAAACGCAATGGGGGCACCTGGTCAACTCCTCTGTGTTCCTAAAGTCACATCACCTGGGGAACAGCTGCCATGGCAAGTGACATCTCTTGAAAAACAGTCTGGATCGGCGACAGCGGTCTGAAACACCACCCCTGCCCTGAAACGGTGACCCGGCCCAGGCCCCACCCCGCTGCCAGCTGCAGGACAGGGCAGCACTTTTTTAAGTCCGCCCGAGGGTTTATCTACTGATTTCAGTGGGTGGAGGGCGAGAGAGAAAAACCGTCCATTAGCTGCCACCTGGATCAGGCGCATGTACCTGGACCAGGGACCAAACCTGCAACCTAGGTACATGCCCTGACTGGAAGTCGAACCCACAACCTTTTGGTGCATAGGACAATGCCCCATCCAATTCTACCCCCCCAGAGACAGAGCTGAGTACGTCTCTGTGGAGCCGCCTGGGAACTTGACCATCGTGCTAAGTTGTTCCGAAGACAAAACTGGTTCCCAGGTACAAATAAACTGACAGACAGATGTCTTCAGTGGCACCTGTTTCTGAAGTGGGGACTGACCAAACTGAGCTTTGCACTAAAATGACCATTTGTGTTTTGTTTTGTTTTGTTTTTGCATAAGCTGTGTCCATAGCCCTGATGCGGTGATAAACACCAGGCGCCCCTCTCCGTGCACCACCCCCTCTTCCGCAGATGGGCCTGGACAGCAGGAGCTCTTCCACCTAAACACTGTCCCACCCGCACCTCCTCCCGGGCCGCCGTGGCGTGCGTGGCAGAGGTGCGTCTGGGGAGAGGAGGAGCGGATGGGAGAGGAGCAGAGAACACCACCCAACAAGACGGGACGTGGCTGCAACAAAGGGGCCTGGGTGTCGGCCTGGGCCAGGTGGGCCCTACTGTGCTGGGCCCCTGCCCTTTCTTTTTTTTAATTTTTATTTATTGATTTTACAGACAAAGAGGAGGAGGAAGAGAGGGAGGGAGGGAAGGGGGGGGGAAGGGGAGAGAGAGACACTGATTTGTTGTTCCTCTCATTGATGCATTCTCTTGTATGTGCCCTGACCGGGGATCGAACCTACAACCTTGGCGCATCAGGACGATGTTTGAACCAACTGAGCTACCTGGCCAGGTCCCTGATTCACTTGAAAACTCCTTGAGATCAGCAACTGCAACAATCACAAGACCCATCCTGAGACCCAGGAACAGCACCAGGCCACACCACTCCTCCCCATCAAGTGTGAAGGCAGCAAACGCACACCCCAACAGCACCACCATGCAAGGCGAGTCCTCGGAGGGCCCCGAGGCTCCATGAGCCAGCTACACTCTGGCTCCCACAGCCCAGCCTCGGGATGCAGACCAGGGCCCCAGCAATGTGACAGACAGCGCACACCTCCTGCGGGACACAGGGACCCCGCATCTGACGGCCACACGGATGCCGGTTTTCAGTGGAGCACAACCGTGTGACTCGAGTGGCACAGACCACACTCTGGAAAACATTACCTTACAAACCAAATAAACCCTGACACCGATTCAGCCCGGAAAAACAAGCTGAAAACAGGAAGCTCCCCAACAGGGGCTGGCACCGCCCCCGTGTCCACGTACAGCGTGTGCACACACACGCTTCAAGGTTGCTGCTTCTCCTTTGCTGGGTTCTCCAAGAGAACCGAGGGGCAGAAACAGCCCCTTGCGTACAGATTAGCTAGTGACGGCGGCCCAGAGCTCATGGGACACACGCACCGTGTCAGGGCCTGGGAGTGCGGGCCTCGTTCTGGCCCAGCTCCAGGTGACTGTGCAGAATCTGAACCTGCCCCGCCCACAGGAGAGCACCAGTGTCCCCGACCCTGCACTGCTCGTCCACGGAGGCCTGAAAACTGGACGTGCTTGCGCAGAGGGTCTCGGCGTGGGCCCACAGACAGCAGTGGAAGCATGCCCCGGCACCCAGGCCCCGTGAGAAGGGTGCGTGGGGAACGCTGGTCACACCCACACTCCACGCAGGCAGGCGCAGCCCACCTGCCGCCCAGCCCTGAGGGCATGCAGTGACCAGGAGACTGACTCCCCCCACCCCCACTACCGCCCACATGCCCTCCATCAGGGATCCTGGCCCACCGTTCCTGACCAAATGTACGCATGCCTCTTTAAACACATGGGCAAAAGGGTTCATAGCCTTGCTGTTAAGGACAAACCCCTTTGTGGTTACATTTTAAAAAAAATGTTATATACACAACCTCTATCCCTTGCTGTTACTGTGACTATGGAAGAGAAATAGACGCTGTGTGTTTCATGTTGCCTAGCAACACTGGAGGCACTCTCCTCAGAGGTGTTCTGGAGGAGCAGGGAACACTGGCACAGAACCAGGTGAGGCCATCGGAAGAGAAGACGGGCAGTGTGGGCCCCGTCTCGGGGGGAGCCTCCACCCGGGCCCATCACCGGACCGCACCTGCACGGGGGCAGGTCGCAGGCTTCGCCGACTGCATGTGACACCCAAGGGTCCACAGAGTGCATCTCCTGGGGTCCCCACACCCATGTGGTCGGGACCGTCACCACCCAAGGTCAGTGTCCCAGGACGCAGGAACCTGAGAAGCTTTGTGACGAGCTCAAGGACATACTGCCGCCACCGCAGAGAGTTCTCCTCCTGGACCCTGCCCGCCACCTACACCATAGACCCTGCCCTCCCACCTCCTACTCCCAGGAAACCCGACAAGAGGAGATTCTCCCCCAAAACCAGAAGCCAGGCACACAAAAGGGACACCACCAGGGCTTCAAGAAGCTCCATGCCAACTCAGCAAACTGGTCTCAAAAATTTCCATAAAGATCATTTGAGGAAATTGTTATATACTATGAGAAAAACATTCCATCACAAAAAATTGTGACTGGTTGAGTAGATAAAAGTGGATTAGGCTGTCCCTGGCTGGTGTGGCTCAGTGGACTGAGCATCGGCCTGTGAACCAAAGGGTTGCTGGTTCGATTCCCAATCATGACACATGCCTGGGTTGTGGGCCAGGTCCCCAGTAGAGGGTACGCAAGAAGCAACCACACACTGATGTTTCTCTCCCTCTCTTTCTCCCTCCCTTCCCCTTTCTCTAAAAACAAAATCTTTTTTTAAAAAAGGTGGATTCGGCTAGATTGGGTTGGATTAGGTTCTCACTGTACATTTCGCCTGTTGTCTGCGACCTACACACCCACGAAGAATGCATTGAGCCTGTGAACCACGCACCCTCACCGAGGCAGTTTCAAGGCCTACGTTAAAGAAATGCCCGAGGGAAACATACTTAGGTTCACGGGAAGAAGCGCCCCACAATTGAAAGCCCCTAACACGGCTGCCCCTGGCACGGCCTGTGCTCGCAGGGATCCCACCGTCGGGGCCGGTGCCGCCCACCGCCTTCCAACTCTGAGGCCCACTGTGCCCTGGCTAAGCACCGGGGAACCACCCGGCAGGGCTCTCTCTGACTGTGAAGGTACGACAGCTTCTCGGACGAGTTTGTTAAAGAGCATTCTCCCTGGAGCCGTGCGAAGGCATCTCTCAGGGACGCGCCAAGCAGCTTACCCGCCTCTGCTGTGCCGCTGGCTGTGGACGGACATCCTGTACGGCAGCGCGCGCTCGCCCAGGCTCTCCACGTTCCTCACCACCGCCCCTCTGTCCATCAGGGCCCCGATCGTCCGTTTCAGGGCAGCAGCGGTCTCTGGCTGTTTTGTTTTGTTGTTTTTAAAAAGAAGAAGAAAGCACGTCAGAATCAATGTGAGAACTAGAATGATTAAGTCTGGTCAGTTCTAATCACAACAGCTCTACCGTTAGAAAACTTTGGGTAGAAGCAACAGAAACTATTTCTGGCTACCTTACATTTTTGAAAAAGGGAGAGAGGGAGGGAGGGAGGGAGGGAGGGAGGGAGGAACTGACAGTTATCGTGAAGATGTGCAGTAGCTCACAGGTGCGAAGGAAAATCTGAAGAACCAGGCCTCGGAGAGTTCGGGACCGAGCAGCTCCGGGGGTCTGGGAGGCGGGGACTAATGGGTGGCTTCTTCACAGCACCGAGGCCGGGAGGGACCAGCGCCGATCACTGCCGTCCTTGCATCCCGTGCCTCGGGACAAACTCCAGGGAAAGGGCACCCCCTCGGCAGGACGCTGGCCATACCCCCGGAAGCCCAGCCGGTGGGAAAAGCGGTCACCCCCCAAAGAAGTAGGGAGACTGTAACCATGAGTGGGAAGGACGAGTAAGACCCAGTCTCTGCCCGGTGAAGCGCAAAGTCTAACAAAGGGGTTAACCAGAACACCACGGAGGACGACCAGAGGGCAGAGCACAGGAAGGGCAAAGGGACTGGAGAGCTCCTGGAAGGTGAAGGCCCCTGGGCGGGGACGGGTGTTTCCGATGAAGGCTTGCTTAGGGAAGCCCTGGAAAACCATCCCGGGAGATTCCCAGAGCAAAGACCAGGCGCCGAGTGAAGGGCCGGGCAAGAAGCGGGATGAGAGGAGGAAAGGTCGGGGTCCCTCTGGTGGGGTCAGGGCGAGCGAGGGCTGAGAAGTAAGATTACAGGGTGGGAACAAGTGCGCAAATAGTAAATGCCCATTGTAAAAAAATCCAAACGATATAAAATCCCACCACCCTGAGATAAAGTCTTGGCACGTTTTGATACATTCCTTTCCAGGCAGCCCTCTGCAGGCCCACCCACAGAGAACTGTTGGAGGCACTCCTGTGAGACGGGGCGGCGAGGGCAGTGCAGCCGGGAGGCGCCAGAGAGCGGTGGCCGGGGCGGCGGTGCGCACAGCTGCAGGGGAGCCTGGAGCAGCGGGCGGGCGGAGGACAGGGACGCGTGCATTCGGCTCAGCTTGCCAGCAGGGCGGGCTGCACTGCACACTCGGTGACCATCTCCGGGAAAGGCTCGCTGAGGCCCCGGAGCAGGAGGCCACTGAGGAGGGTGTGGGGAGGGAAGAAAAGGTCAGCAGAACCTCGAGGAGCACACACAGTTGGGGGCTGACGAGAGGGCTTGAAGCCAGAGAAGCAAATAGAAAAGGTACAAAGAATCCAAGGGACACCAGGCCTGCCTTGTCACAGAGGTGAAGGAGGCCACCCCAGGACATGTGGAGGATGGCGAGGAAGGAAAACCCTGGCTTCCGGGCCTCGAGGTCACTCAGCAAGATGGGCTGGACGGTAGGATGCAGGTCTGCACGGCAGACAGCACGAAGGGAACGTGCCAGCACTGGGGGGGGCAAGGCAGTGTGAGCGAAGTGTTTCAGGGAAGAGAAAACGTGAGCACACTCGTTTGTTAAAGGGAAACGAACCACGCAGGAGGATACAATGTTACACGCAACGACAATGACAATGGCGGCAGCCGTGATTTACAGGGTGACTGCTCTACGCCGGAAATGGTCCCGGGTTTATTGTTACGTGTGTCATCTTGACCGAAACACGAAGGTTTACCAACTTGGAAGGGGGCCTCTGGGAGCCGCCAAGACTGAGGCGCGCCCAGCGGCAGGTGCACAGAGCGGCCGGGCAGAGAGCTCCTGACGTGCAGGAGTGACGGGAGCAAACGCTGCCTCCGATGGCTCGCCGCGGACCGAGCGGGGACGGCAGAGCACTTCCACGTGCGTGTTCCTGGAAGCAGAGAAAGCCCACTGTCCCTGTAAACTGTCTTGCTTGTGGATACTCCTAACACGCCGTGGATGCACCCAATGCTAGCGAAAGGGTCAGAAATAAAATGGTCACTTTCCTTTTATATGGTAGCCCACTAGGGTTGAAAAAATACCTGCTGAAAACTGCTTACATATTTAACCAACCTTATGATAAAACAAACTCCCTGAAACCAATAAAAAAAGGGGCTGGATCCCTCACACGACACCAGCCAGGGGAGCGCCCGCCTATGGGACCGCCCCAGGACCACGCCCCGACCTTTCAGGGGCGGCGCCCCTTGCACGGCGTCTCTGCAGCTCCGCAGACGCCTCGTCACGGACAGCAGGGCAGTGTCTCGTTTCACTGGAAACGCCATTTCTTTACCTGGTGGTGCATCAGTCAGCTTGTGATAAGGTGGGCAAACAGTCTATCCAAACAGTAAGAGGATTTTTTAAAAAGATCCAACTTTGATTGATCACTACTAGTCTTCTGATTAGCCACCCAAATCACACATTTTAATTTTAGTTTGCACTATTAAAAAGGAACCTCTCTCAATTCCTCCTGTCTCACTTCGATTCCCACTCAAGCATTTATAGTATAAAGTAAGGGCTTGTGAAAGAAAGGATTTCCTTCTGCTCGGAAGAGGGGAGCGCTACCTAGTAAGAATGCAACCAGAGACAACATCAGAGCATCCCGTTTGGCTCGGTGGGTCGGCTCACACTGCGGACTGCCGGAACAGACGCGTGCGCTTCGCCGTGACTTCCCATTACCCACGAGTCCGACACAGACAGACGACGGAGGGTGGAAGTGTGTCCTGCCCATCAGGGAGCCTGCTGGTCCCGGGTAACTACCTCGTCACCGTGAACCGCACGGGGCCCGGGGCCCAGTCTGGCTCGCCACCTGTCTCAGCCAGTACAGCTCTACAGGAACATGGGCAGCTGAGGCAGTGCCACCGTGTCCCCGGCGCTCCTGCTGAAGGCAGACCGGCAAGGACAGAAGTGACCCCGCGCGGCCCGCAGGCCCACACCACCACCGCTGGCCGACTTCCGCATGCTGTGCCACGCAGGGCGGCAAGCTCGCGCGCACGCACGGGCAGGACGTCCAGGTCACCAAAGTGTCTCTGCAAACTCACAGGTCCATCTGCTGAGCGCACAGCCTGATCCACCCCAGGGGCCAACTTCACTTCCTCGTTCGGTGCCAACTACAGAGAGATCTATGACAACGGAAGTTCAAAAGCACCCATGCTCACCCCAACACGATGTTCAACATGCAACCCAGGGCCGCGACGAGCAAGTGACCTCGCCATTGCAGTCTCACTTGACGAAGAGGCTTCAGTTCCACCTGCGACGGGCCTCCCCCCACCGGAAAGCAGCTCTGCCCCGCCCAGCGCTGCCACTGGGGAGGCTCAGGCTGGGGGCTGCCAAGCTACAGAGCGGAAACCGTTAGCAACTGCGAATGGGCACGAGGAAAACCGGGTTCCAGCCCCCGCCCCTTCACTAACGGGCTGCTGAGACAACCCTGAAGGGACCGCTAGACCCACCACGGTGAGGTCCTCCCGGTGTCTCCTCGTGCGCTGGCCTAGTGGCTTCCAGTGAGTCTCCAGCCTGGACACTGCCGCAGGAACCACGTGCACATCGCCATTCCCAGAACGCCGTGGGGGTGCAGACCCTTCTCTCCACGCAGGTCTGGCTGACATCACTCCTCATCCCCATCGCCCCACACCGCCCCCCGCCCAGCCAGGCGCACTTCGGGCCCCTCCCACTCACTTCTGCCTGCACCGTAGCTCGTGCCAACTTTCAAATAGCTTTCATCACCAGAACGCAGGCTTCAGGGGACCGAGGACGGTTGTCCGTCTCAGACACAACTACGTTCCCAAAGCCTCAGCAGTCCACGTTACCGGGCAGCGCTAGGAGCAGCTGTTAAGTAAATAAAGGCGTCACCTGTACGTCCCTAAGAGGATCTCTGGCTTACTCAGTCCCACTTTTTCTGCAAGAGCCCCAAGTTTCCCAGTATCTCTGATGCAGTTTGAAGCCACCGGGCTACACCACGCAGCCCTCGCTCAGGGCGGGGCTGTGACACTGAAGCTGAGGTGCGGCGACGCTCTGTTCTTCCCTTTGCCTCACGCCGCCGACACTAATGTCGTGGTCGGAGAGAATCCAGAATCCACCTCAACATGAAACCAAATATTTCACCTATTTCACAAATATCAAGTTCAAATATATATATAAATACAAACGTTAAGCTTACATTATTTAGTTGCTGATAAAACACTATCCAAAAAAATTACACTAAATAATACTTTGAAAAATTTCACCCTAAAGACAATTAAAATCAATTTTTTATATTATTAATTACTGAAACCACTGGTATTCAGTCTACAAAAGAAGACTTAGGGGAAAACCCAACAGCTAACTTACTATCTACAGGGCTACCATGCAAGAAATACATATTATTTTTTTATTGGACACCAAGGGTTAACGTGGACTCGAAGGGTAAAAAACGACAGAAACCAACGGAGCCTCCGGGGAGGCGGAAACCCTTCTCTGAGAGCTGCAGCTGGGGACGCACAGCAGCTGCCCCGACGGAACCCCCAGCACCGTGGGGGCGCGGAGGCGGCCACAGAGCGGCCCCCGCACTGGGCGGGGGCAGACCGCTGACTTGGGCTATCCCCGAGAGGTGAAGCTCCAGGCCTGGCCGGCACCACCATCACCCCGAAGTCGCTGGGAAACAAAGCTGGCCCTTCGGGGACACAACAAAGTGCGCAGCGGGGAGGAAGCCGCTGAGGACAAGCCGGGTCTGTGCTAAGGCCACCGCTGCTTCACTCAAGGCTGCTTTGGGGACGACCCCCGAGCGGGTCCCCGGGAGGCCCGGCTCCCACTGCGAGGTCTGAAAACTGCAGCTCCGGAGAGTCTGATGGGCAGTCTCTATAACGAAGGCGAGAGCACAGAGGTGGGAAAATGAAGGACCGTCTACCTCCACTTGCGCCCAGGAAACCCTCACTCGCAGGTTATGAAGCCGAGCATTCGTGGGAGCCCCAGAAACACCACCAATGGCCGTGACCGACATCTGACCTCAGTAGACGCATTCCATCCCTGAAGGGAAGACCGTCAGCCACATCACCTTGGAAACTAGACTCGGAGAAACGGTTTTGAGCTGGCCCCTGGGTGCACCCACAGCCCTCCGACACCCTCGCGGTCCGCCAGGAAACGGACCACAGAGCAGCCCCGCTCGCGTCTGCCCGCGCCTCCCTCCCTGGATAGGGCAGGCCGAGCCAGGCAGAGCCAGGCCCGAAACGCCTGTGAAATGTAAATGACTTTCCCATTCTCTGTCAACCTCTTTTTAAGCTCTAAATTGTTTACGTTAAGACAGAGGAGAAGGGGGGAGGGAGAGAGGGAGGGAAACACCGACCAGTTGCCTCTCGCGTGTGCCTGAGCGGCGACCACCGGCACCCAGGCCCAGGCCCTGAGCGGGGATCGAACCGGCAGCCCCTGGGAGTGTGGGGCGGCACCAACCCGCCGAGCCACGCCGGTCAGGTCCACCTCCTGACTTTAAGGTGCAAATCTCAATTCCAAACTTTATCTGCTGAAACAATGTACTTGAAAATTACAGAAGGTCCCTGAAATTCTACCCGGGGACTCTGGAAGGAATTTTAACAGGTTCTGAGCGCCCACCATTCCACGGAGCGGGCCCGGCGGGGAGTCCTCCACGGAGGGGAGTCCTGCGCGAGCAGACCCGGGGGGACGCGGTGGCCAGCGGCGCCCCAGAACGCACCGGCGCCCCCGCCCGGACGGCTTCGCCACACAGTTCCGTGACAACGGCAACTCTTCCGCCCCCACAATTCGTTGAATCAAGAGCGGCGGCCCTCCGGGTACTTCAGGATTAAAAGTTTATTAAGCACATACATATTTTAAAAATTAGGATAAGACTCAGTAAGAACGAGTGTAGAACACTAAACAAGAAGACATGAATACAGGCTGGAACATGGCTGCTTCCTGACGGACTGTCACGCACCGTTTCGGTCGCGGGTGACTGAGAAGGTAACTTTATACGTCCTCCAAACGTCATCGACAGACGACGTGGGAACTCGGCGCTCGGCTCCTTTCCTGCGAATCGCCCTTTAGGACCAACACGAACAACTGCAGCACAGACTTACAAGGCATGGAAAGTGGGGAGGAGGATGGGGGCAGACGCACCACGACCCACGACGTGAGCCAGCGAAGCAACGACACCGCAGAGCTGTGAACGCGCCGCGAAAACAGGCTCCGCGACCTTGACCACGTGATGTCGAACGCCACCGAGCGGCCGTCAGACACAGCGGGGTCGTTTCACGTCGCAGTCGCAGCGCTGGAGCTCCGGGAGCCGCCGAAGCCGTGCCTCCCACGGACCCACTCACGAGCCTCCTTTCCACGGTCGGGGTGGGGGCCTGTGGAAGGACGGCGGACTGCGGACTACGATACGGGGTGCGGACTCCGGTGAGGGCCGGGGACAGCTCGGAAACGACTCCAGGGCGCGGTAAGGGGAGGTGTGCACCGCTGCACGTGGGGTGCGTGTGACAACTGAATGGCCTCTCCGCAGCACCCCGAACGCTGTGGGCACCAGAAGGATGGCGGGCGGAGACGCAGGAAACCAGCGTCTGGAGGAATCGCTTCTCAAGGTCTGACCCACATTCATCTGGGGACGGCCCCTCGAGCGTCTGCCTCCAGACAAGCGCCACCTCCGGACGGGCACCCGGGGGTGTGCGGCACAAAGCCCACGCTGGTGACACGCGTGCGGGGCAGCTGTGAGGACAGGCAGGGGAGTGGCGTTAAGAAGAGGCGGGTCGAAATGCGGCAACGCCGACGCCCACGCACGCACACTCGGGAGCAGCCACCGCGTCGGCCTGCGGGCTCAGGGGCCGTGGGCGTGGCCAGGCTCCCACAGCCCAACACCGGCCGCCCCAGAGGTGGGTGCAAAGAGGGCGGGCTGGCCCCAGGGGCGGGGCGGGCGGGGCCCGGGGCGGGGCCACAGCGCCGGGGAAGGAGGCGGGAGGATTCTGAAGAGGTCCGTTTGGGGTGGAGTCAGCGTGGGCACTGTACTGTCGGGCGGAAGCCACTGCCTTCTTCTACTCAAGGCCATTTTTTGACTAGAACATTAAGATTCCAGTTTCTTCACTCACCTACGCTGGTAAAAATGTAACCCTCCTGGAGGGCAATTTAGCAATAAATGCCAGTTTAAACGCGCACGCCCTCGCCGCACAGTCACTCCCGGGAGTGCCCCCGCAGACCGCGGCGCCCCGCGGGAGGCTCAGCTGGAAGCAGGCGGCCGGTCAGCGCGTGGTTCACCGACTGCACGAGTACAGGCGGCCATCAGAAACAGGGTGCCAGGCCTTACGTCCCGACACGAAAATACTATGGGAAAGCAGTCAGGCCCCGGCTGGTGCGGCTCAGGGGACTGAGCACCACCGGCCTGTGACCCACAGGGTCGCCGGTTCGATTCCCAGTCGGGGCACATGCCTGGGTTGGGGGCCAGGCCCCTGGTGCGGGGCGTGCAAGAGGCAACCACACACTGATGTTTCTCTCCCTCTCTTTCTCCCTTCCCCTCTCTCTAAATATAAATGAAAAT
Source organism: Tonatia bakeri (assembly GCA_004024845.1). NCBI lineage: Eukaryota > Metazoa > Chordata > Mammalia > Chiroptera > Phyllostomidae > Tonatia > Tonatia bakeri. The sequence goes on along the minus strand of PVIA01003561.1, from coordinate 136,184 downwards.
CTTAAACAAAAAAAATCAGCATGCTACAGGTTTTTCCCCAAGGAAAAACTTAATTACGTGCACATCGAGGAGAGAAGGTCTGGGGGCACACGCAGCAAACCGTTACTAGTTCTCCCCAGGCAGTAAGTATGCTTTCTCCCCTCGTCCTGTTCTCCCATTTATCTCGCAGTGCGCCGCGGGAAGGTGTTTCGGACACGAGCTCGGCTAGCGCGAGTGGAGTTTAAGAACAGCCTCTCCCCGCAGCCCGTGCCGCCGCTCTCTCAGGGTCGATGCCAGGGCCCGCGACCACCTGGTCCAAGCCCCTCGACGTGCGGCCTCGGCGTCTGGAGCATGTTCGCCGGCTCCGCAGCCTCACAGGCAGCAACCCCGGTGGTTACCGGGGAACCCGCAGGTGCGCTCCAGCACCCCGGGCTGCTGCAGCTGCTGCGCCTGGGCGCCCAGGCAAACTGCACTCTGTCGGTCAGGACCCCAGAAACCACTGCTCCCGGTGACGAGAAAAGCCAGAGCAGGCCACGTGCCCATGAGGGAGACTTCTGAGACCTGGGAAATCTGACATTGAAACGTGTCCTTGAAGGTCAGAGAAGACTGAAAGAGAAAAGTTGGAGGAGCGAGAGTCCAGTGACTGCTGAGTCCAGCACGGAGCAACGCCAGGGCAACAACAAAGCACAGACAACCCAACAGGACCCGGCGCCGCGGGACTTGCCACTGGGAGGGCAGCAGACTGCGGTCAGGTAACTCCAGCTGCAAGGCAGGCCGCCTGCCTTCAAGGCATAACCCGGGCACACCTTCACCCGCATGCAGTGGCATCCGAGGGACCCTTGCAGCTCAGGTAACAATACTAGCCTTGGTAACAAAAAGCTATGAACAAATAAATCTTAAGTACTAACCCACAGAATAAGGAATAAGTCTGGATTACATGAGATCCATCTTTGTATGAATCCACCAGGTGCCAGTTACTAGGTGCCGAGGTTAACAGTAAATCTGTGTAGTTCATAACACAGTTTTGTTCTTTAATAGACCCACTTGTTTCTGAAGTCCCAAGTCAAACAGTATCATTCGGGCGCCGTCTAAGGTCAGGCTGGGGAGCTCACTGGCCCCACCTCTCCTGACCCGGTGGGTCGAAAGTCAAGGCCACCAGGCGTTCTTCTAGAGCACACGGCACCCCTGGCAGGGTCTCCCCTCAGAGCTCCTGCTCCGCTGGCCTGGGGACTCCAAAGTCCTGGGCACCAGAACTTCTTAAAGCGCCGCAGGGGCAAACAAAGGCGAGAACCGCATTCTGGTGGGAAGCTGCCTGGCTTCTCATCACCCCAAAGCCGAATGATGCTGGCTGAACTGCACATTATAAAGGATGCTCAGCAATCTCCCCTAATTCAAGGATCATAAAAACACTGCTATGCCCACAGAAATGACGGAGCCCCCCCCACCCCCGAACGTGAAATGGAGAAACGACAATCCCAGCAAGGGACTGACTGCATGTGCTTCATGCTGCTCCCACAGCTGGACACAGCACCCACCATCCTGTTTGCAGGGCATCCCCAAATCCACCATCCTTTTCCTGGGGGCGCTCCATTTCTACCCCCCCTGGCTCCCTCCAGATGCACATGTAGATGAACAAAAGAAGATGGGAAACAGAAAGACTGGCAGGAGTCCTGGTTACTATGGCAGCAGGTACATGAAATGCCAAAGCTCATGAAACGGATAGCGAGAGCAGGAGTCAGGTGGCCATTGGCGAGTACCTGTCTTGCTGACTGCTCTCCCTCATGCACAATTCAGTTCCCTGCCTGCGCCTGATATTTCAGCCTCCTCGGGGAGCGGGAGGAGGTCACCCTGGAAGGACAGGGAGACCAGGAGAGAGAGGGAAGGCTCGGCAGAGGACTTTGACGGTAGAGACCAAAGTGTTGTAAGAAAATTCCGTTTAGATGCGGTGAGTCTTCTAAGCATCAGTGTGTGGGTTCAGCAAAAACGTCAATTCATGAGTGAGAGTAATTTTCTAAAATATGCACCATCAGAACCAGAACCTCGGGCTGTGAAGAGTCAGATTTGCATACACTGTTGAACGACAGACCGTAAGAGTATCCCCCCACCAGGCCACTGCACCGCTACTTAATTTAAGGGGTGGGAGGGGCTGTGCACCTGAAGGGCGGGGAAGAGGAGGGATACAGGCAGAGGGGCTGGAGGAATCCAACCCAGTACGGGTCAGCTCCTTCCCACAAGCGTGCCTCTCTAATCCCACGTGCATCTCGAATTCCACGTGATGTCTTGCGAGTGTCGCTGTGCAGAAGCACACCGCCTTCCCTAACTGAGCTCTTCGGGCTGCACCTCACTCATCTTTACTGGAGGCTGGACGGGCCAAGAGCCTGGCACGCAGTGGGTTCAACTAATGTCTGACGAGTGCATTAGGTCAAAGAATAAATGGGAAGATGAGACATGAAAGTTGCCAACTGTTCTTAACTACAGCGGCAAGAAATACAGGATCAAACCAAGTCATGAAATCCAGGCAGCTCTTCACTGCAGAGGAGAGCAGCGACTGAGGGCGAGGGGCAGGCGGAGACGCGGGACGAACCTGAAGCGCGGCCGGCCGACAGCGGACGCCCGACAGCGGCCGCGCGGCGGGTCAGGAGCAAACAGGTGAAAGGCAGAAACGAAAAGTTGCAGTGGAGACTCATTTACACTTCTGAGGAGCCTTGGCCTGTAGTAACAATTAAAAAAAAAAAAAAAACCCAGTGGATGTTCAACTTCTAGAGAGTACAGGGAATATTACAACAATAAAACCCAGACTGGAAAAGCTACGAAAACCTCTGGAAACTGAGTCAGCAAGCGCCATGCGGACAGAAGGATTTGGAAGAGGATCTGCCACAGGCCGTGACAATGAACTCCCACACTAGAGTCAGGAGAGTGAGGCCGGGGGTGCGGCGGCCCTCGTTGTGTTCGACTGATCTCTCCTCCCCACAGCCCCCCGGCAGCGTGTCTGCCCCAGAGTGCTGCAGTACACTTAGAGGCCACGCACAAAAGGGGACATCAATTACCTCAAAATTGTCCAAAAAGTCCCCAAAAGACCCAGATGGCAAAAGGTCTGAAATCTATGCCCTTTGCTGCTCATGCTAGATAACAGAGGTTATGCTGAATTTTGAGACTTTATATATTTGTCCTGAATATTTAACTTCAAACATGCAAATGGAAGATACTACAGAGGCAGAACTCGGGACTATGGGATGAAAAGTCAGAGGCAGGTTTGGTGATAGTAAGAAAATCCTCAAAAACCCGAACTGTATTACAGTGGAATGAACCTCGTGGGCGAGGGGCTGACAGTCATGGATGTTTGCCTCACAAATCTGAGCTACTTCTCAGTATCTGTGGGGGCCACGCCTGCCAATGAGCCTGCTAGCTGCAACTCGCTGGGACCCCGCCAGCGGCCCCACTGCGTTCGCAGCCACCTGCAGACATCCGCGAGCACAGAGCTGCACAAAACTCGGGCACCCAGCCCCTGCGTTCGTTCCCAGCTGGGGTCCAACAGGTGGTGCTCTGCCTTCTCGTCTTGGCCCCCCAACCTTAAACAAGGGTCTCTGTGGCCCTCGCGGTGCCAGGTTCTCACATGCTAGGCTCTGTGTGACATGGCCCGAGTGTGGTGCTTAAGTGCTGTCCGGTGTCCCTACCTGCAAGGAGTCTGTGGTGTGCTTTACGGGGACAGCACATGTGAGGTAGGCTTCATGCAGGCATGGGCCAGCGTGCTACTGGCCTGAGTTCCACATTTCCCATGAAGAGTGTTATATGATGGTTTTAAACGGAAACACACATAAAACAAGGCTGTGCGCTGACCAGCTGACAAAACGCAGCGGCCAGCGAGAGGCTTACAGGAAGCAAACCACTATCTCCCCAAGGGGACACACCGTAAACGATGGCCATCACCCATGTTGTCCACACTGCAGACGTCAGTGTTCCAAGGCCTGAGTGCGCATGTTCAATTTCACAGTAAAGAAGTTCTGATGGGGAGCGTCCACGTACCGTAGAGTCAAACGTGCGTGTCTACGTGTGGAGCACAGGGGGCAAAAGCAAGGCCTGTGGGCTGAATCCGGCCCTCCACCTTGTTTCATCCGGCCTGGCACCTTGATTCTACCTGGCAGCAGCGCCAAGCTCCCGCTTAACTGTTCAGGGTAGTTACGTTTACACAGTCCTAAATTACATTCGGCCCTTTGAAGGCAACCCGTGGCTGATGTGGTCCCCGGTGAAAATAAGTGTGACACCCCTCAGACAGAGGACCGTGTCACTGCCCCTTCCCAGATACTGATTAGTCACACTGTGACCAGATGGGTGGCCGTCCTCAGGAAACACACCCCCACTCACTCGGTGGGTGGACTGGAATGATGCCTGCAGCTCACGCTCCCGTGGCTCGGAGACGTGTGCACGATGGACAGAAGGACAAAGCCAGCCCGGCAGGATGCCCACTACTGGTGCACTGGGTGACAGTTCCTGGGCTTTTCGTACTGTTCTCACGAGAGCATTTGTTTCACTTGGTGAGTTACGTACAACTTCCTTCTCAGTTGGCCCTGTGAGTCCTTATTTGCAGGAGTCAATGACAGCGGCGGCCAGCGGGGAAAACTCGCTGGAGCCGCTCAGGAGCCGAGAAGAAAGGAGCTGAGGCAGGGCCTCTTCATCTGAGACACAGGACACTGGACACTGGCGGCAAACGTGTGCACATTGAAAATACTCAGCCACAGAGATGTAAATTTTTCATTTTATTCAAAGTTGGTACATAAGTGCTAACATTTCCATAAAATAATTACTATACTTCAGTTACAGGACAAAAATACCACAGAAAGGAATATACTTTGCAAGAAATGCAGTTCATCTTAAATTTCCAAATACTTCTGAAGGCTGATGCAGCAGCTGGCAAACAACACACGGCACACAGACGACAGTGTGTTTCACGGCGTCAGGGACGGGGACCAACGGCTCTCTAGCAGATCTGCTTCTTCTCGTTTTTAAAAACAGTAACACTTTTAGACACATTAAAACCAAGATCATACATGTCTACGATTTTAAAAATCAGATCGTATACAGTAGGTTAGAATAGTCAAGTTAGAATTGTCATACAGGGTTAACCGTCCTAAGTCTACAATCTCAACTGTATTCCTTTCAACAAGGAAGCGGCCTGGTTTACAGCAAGTCCTACTTTCCGCTCGCAACTGAAACACAGTGTGAGATGGACCCAACCAGTCACACCTTAAAAACAAAAATGACAAAGCTGCAGACGATGAAGGGTGCGCCGGAAACCATGAACAACTTGGGACACTCACCGGAAACTCAGCAACTTCATGTACAGCCACACCTGATCTACGATGTGTCACTGACGACACGACAATGCACACCACACACGACACTCCCCAGTGCGCAGACTGGTCTTTTAACAGAAAACCCAAATAAAGCACAACAGACAGGATGCTGAAAAAACATTTTTCAATGTAGATATTTTTTAAATGCATTAATACTTACATATCAAAATTACTAGATAAAAGCAGCAGTACTCTGCTGACATTTGGCTTAAAAATAAAGAAATGAAGGAAGTAATTTCACAGGATATTTTAAAAGGAACTGGCTTTCTTCCTGAAGAAGACTACTAACTTTTGCACAGCAACTAGTTCTGCTACCCACCTAACCAAACAAACCGAAGAGCAGGGAGGAGCCCGCCACAGCTCAGGGGGACCGCCCACAGCACACGGGACGCCCGAACGAAGGACGGCACTGCCCGCTCTGCTCCTGAGCTCCTCGGCAGTCTACGGACTGCAGCTGTACCACTGGAGGGGGAAGCGGGGAACAGATTCCATGCCACCATCTGACACTAAAGCAATATGTCCTTATTAAAAAAAATAAAGCTTTTGTATTTTAACAACCCCACAGAAAAATCCATGAGCAAAGACTTGTTGATCTGTTTGCCACTCAAAAGTTAGAGATCTCACAGTGAAATCAGAAAATTCTAATTATACATATTTACACCGCTAGGACTACTTCACCTAGACTAATTAAAGCAATTTTCCATGGAACTATTAAGAAAAGACATTCTAACAGAAGAATCTTGAGAAGCATGACATTCTTACAAATGTTTAGACTTAAAACACTTACAGGTACAGAACATACAGGCCCCAGGATGGACAGGTTCTAACTGCTCCGCCTTGTCACGTAGTGCTAAGCCAAAGGTGGTCTTCAAACCCCTCCGTCTGCCTGCATCTCTGGCACTCCCCTCCCTCAGCCCCGGGCCTGGGGTCTTACACTCCCGCCTCGTGCTGCAGATGCACACCGGCACCGCTGGAGAGGAGAAGCCCCCTGCCTCCCGCCGGCTCAGGCTAGCTGTTCCACGACCTGTGCCGTTAGTGTGCGCCAGCTCGCTGTCACTCCGCGTGGTCGGAGCTGGCCACGTGTCTCCCGGAGAAGACACACACGCAGGACAGAGTGGGAACACAGGAAGTCACTTCTCTCCCATCCTGAGAGCTTTATCTTTGACATACCAGCAAAACCCAAGACAATGACATATTTCTTCATTCATGACAAACAGGGACATGCGGGTGGAGAAGGCTCAGGGTAAGATAAGGGCAACTCTGAGCAGAACACAACACACCACTGTCTTCTTCTGCTCCCCCATTCACAGATCAGTCCAGTCTGGAAGCTGGTGGTGGGACAGGCAACAGCATCCCTTAGGCTCTTAGAACCACTATGAAAACCAACAGAGTTCAACTGGCAGATTTGTCTCGGAATCAGTCTGCCGCTCAGGACACCTGGGGTCAAGTTCTGCTCCATTATTATGAAGTGCAGTCAGGCACACACAGAAGATAACTTCATCTCTTACTTACAAACCAATACAAATTATTAAACACCAAGTAGCATTTGCCCTCTTAAGATATGAAATTTCTCCATGTTTTCAGTACATTACTGACAGGAGGTTGAACATCCTAAAAATTTAAGATTAAAAAAGCAAACCATCTACAGCACAAGTTTCTCAAACTGTCCCCCCAAAACCTATGAGTCTGTCCTGGCCTCTTTACTTCCAGACTGTAGGGCAGAGCCCACACAACCCACATTAGTGAGTGATCCCCAAATATAACTAATAGTAGCATTCCTGACACTCACACTGTCTCCCTCCACCAGAGAAACACAAACTCATCCAAATGATTAGACTGAACTGCTGCTGCTTAGGATCCGCACTGAGACCCCTCACTGTCCGGGGCACC
>PVIA01003561.1:0-128864 GCA_004024845.1 Tonatia bakeri | reverse complement strand
CGACACCAACTAAGCTACCTGGTTTCTCTGAACCTAAAACACAGGCTGCATATAAAGTAAGTCAATATAAAGGTACTTCACCTCCTTCACAAGCTGTAACAAAATTTAAAAAGAAAAACTGTAGCAATTTTCAACCAAGAAGGGAAAGGTGTAAACCAGCAGAGTCAATGTCAGCCACGGGAAGGCACTAGTCAGACACAGGACTTTCAGATGCTGATGAGGGAACCCCTGCCTGTTCACTGGCCTTGGCCAACCTGGGATTTCAGTGACAGCGATGAGCTTCACGTAAGTTTCCAACCCTCACACCGAGTGAGTCGCCCGGGAACACGCCGTCTAACACGTCTAGGCCGCACTGATGCACTGAGGGTCACCCGGACTAGTTCAGTCCGGAACCAAACAGAAATGAAGCGCTCCTCCACCCGCAGCGCCGGGGTCAGGGGTCAGGGTGAGTTCACCAAGACAGAGAAACGCAAGCCTCCAACGAGGTTATGGCTGTCCACTGTCAACTTGTGCTATTGCCAAATACACGGAAATGTACATTTCCCGGTAACGGAGCTCTCTGACTACCAAACGTCCTGAACTGGCGGGGCGTGATCACAGCCAACGATCACAGCACAGTGCTTGGCTGAGCTGCTGCACTGGGGGACCTGAGACCACTGTGCTTTGTCCGGACTTGCTCTTCAGTTGCTTTATTTAGTCTCGCACCCCCTCTGCACACACACTGTGTGTCCAAGAAACCAGACGGAACCTACAAAGTCATCACACACAGTAAGGGCGATGCTTTAGGCCAGCAGCTTCAGACTGCCCTGGCAAGTCAAGTTCATGAAATGAGTAATGATACAGATTCACCAAACATTTTGTTTACTTCTGGATCAAAGACTATATGCCAGTGGTCAAGGACATTAATTACCACGTATATGGGGTGCCTAACCCAAAACAAACCAAACTGAAACATAGCTTTTATAAAGGATTTGAGATGGAAACAGAAACTTAAGTAACACCGATTCTCACAACATCCCGTTAAAGGTGAATCAGTGAAGTCTGACTCCCAGCACCAAAGGGAGCAATTTAAATGGAAATCTTTTTATGACTAGCCTAGGTGAGGAGCGGTGTGGGACACAGCCCTGGCCACGCCCACAATTACTGGGCCCCTTAGCTAAGCTGTGTTCTAGGAATCAAGGCAGCTGAACATGTAGTCCTCTCACAGAGGGGAGAGCTGGACGAAAATCGCCCCCAGTGAACAGAAGCGGCCTTAGTGGAAGGAAAGGGTCTGCAGCCCTGAAGCGCTAGCCAAGTCTAACCAAGTGTAAAAATCAAGAGGCCACGTCCCGTGTGACCTAGCTCCGCACCCAACCAGTACAGAGGGCTTCTCGACATGCCGACTGTTCCGCCCAACTTTCCACCTTTCATTACGACGAGAATGAGGCTTTCTGGCGTCAGGACTCCATTCCTCTCTGCACCGGGCACCATCGCTTCAAAGGGACTCGAGAGTTTTAACTACTGCCTCCCTAGTTTTTTTAAAGGAGTGCTGGGAGAAAACATACTGAATTAGGGCTTTTACTGTTAGTAAACGCCAAGTCTGAGAAAATTACTTTTGCAAGTAACAGTTCAAGCTGATAGAGCTTTGGCATTAGTTAAACGTGTCTATAATTAACACATCATCATTCGGATACAAGTTCCCCAGCAGCCCTTGTGCACACACGGCAGTGAGCGTGACAATGAACTGAGCTGACGAAGACCAGAACAGGAGTCTGGTGAACACGCAGCGGGCAGGTGGAGACCTGGAGTGCCGTGAAGGAGGGAAATGAAGGGGAAAGAGCAGTCTCTGAACAGTAGTGGGTACACATGCGGACAGAAATGTACCCTCATTAGCAAAGTCTACTCAGGCTCAGGTTAACATTGAAATGACTTAAGCAATGTAACACCCAGCTAATAAGAAATCTTATGAATACTGAAGCCTAACAGCATTTTCCTACTAAAATACCACTTCAAATATCAGTCATTTTAATACCTCAAATGTGTTAATAAACTCACACTTTACAATACTGAACGTCAAACCAGAGTTTAAGAGGCTGGATCTTACTCACTGGTGCCCTAATCTACTGGGGCGGGGTGTCAAGCAGCTGAGAGCCAAGACGGTTCTTCCAGTCCCGGAGCTCAGTGAGCACAATCCTGCATCTGCGCATGCGTTCTTGCCCACTTGTTGACTCTGTACCGCCCAGGTCCTTCTCAGCATCTCGCCTGACAGTTTTTCTGATTCCTCAGGAAAACACCGCCCTGGCAAGTCTCTGTACTTCCATCATTTAACAGGAATGGTCTTTGTACACCTCTCAGCGCAAACCTGGGGAATGACGAGGTGTCACTACTGGAAACCCATGTGGTCCCTTCCAGTCAGATCTCGGGTGGAAACACAGGAGTAAAGCGGAAGGAAAGAAAGTGGAATTCTGCGGGGGGGGGGGGGGGGGGGGGGGGCGCGCACTGTCAGGTCTAACCTTGTAACAGGCAGTAACAGTGCCAGTGCAGAGGGTGGCAGAGACCGAGACTCACCCACAGGCCACATCACAGGACATTCAGAGACAGAGGGAAGACCCACAAGCCCAGCAGAGGGAAGGAAGCGATGGGCTGAGAAAAGCAGAGACAAAGACACCGACAGCCCTAGACAAGACTTTGCAGCCTCCCCCAGCCCCGCTTAGCCTCAGGTTCGAAAACTGAGTCACAGCCTTTGCACTCAACTCTTAAAAGTGTGAAGCTGTACTCAGGGATGGTCCCTGCGAATTACTGGAGGTGCTGAATGTGGGCCCAAGGACACAGCACCGTGGCGACTGCCTGATGCTTTTCTACGCTCAGACAAGAGTGACAAAGAACCTCGCCGCACAGGAAGAGCCCATGGGAGGAGAGAGACTGGCTCCGGTGCTGCAGAGCTGCTGACTGTCTCGGGGCGGCAGGGCAGAAACAGACTTTAGGTGAGCAGAGAGACCAGAGGGCCCATGAAGGAGCCAATGTGTCTTCTGCACACCCGAGTAATAAGGTCTTCTCATCAGGTCTTGAGACAGTGATCACCTGAAAGGACAAAATCAGAACTGGGGACACCATTAACAGCAGGTAAGACAGCACTTTCTACACCTTTGAGCACCAATGTCCTCGCTTCATCTTGACTCTTAACTGCTTCAGTCACTATTGCCCTTCGCCAATTCTGAACCTTAGCTTGAGCCCATATAAAAATATACACGTTAACGTCTGGAGATTCATGTCATCACTGAAGAGCCGCTGAGCTGGATGTTTGGCTGGCGCAGGGTACGCCACGGACAGGTTCCACCCCGTGAGCGAGCGACCACTCGAAGGAAACACAGACTGAAGGAGGAGCCCCCTGAAACAAGGCTGCACCGAGCGGGGCGCACACTTTCAAGCACGTTATCTACTCCTGGGAAGCAACGAGGACAAGCTCCAGGGGCTTCGGTCTAAATAAAGTGATGTTTGCACTGCTAAGAATAAACGACCCTAATGGATATGCTAATAGTCATTCCTTATTTACAGGCATTATTACTCTAAATCTGACCTACTGCTATATACACACAGACAGACACAAGATGATGCATTTTACATACTATACCAAGACAAGAGCACAGAGAAGACGGGGGGACCCTCTGAACATCGAAAGGGGGGTGCCCACAGAAACATCCCCCACCCATGGGTGCTGTAAATAAGAAGGGCAAGAAGGCTGCCCGGCCAGCACGTTAACCCTCACTGCTGAGGTGCACGGCAATGCACTCAAAGAAAACTTCAATTCCCACAGCCTGACGCCAGTTTGAAAATGTGAGATCCCACTATTTCCTCCAACACTGAAAGGCTGTCTCAAAGGAGGAACGGTTCTTTAGGAAAGGGACAGAGCACGAACCAACCGTGAGCCCAGAGTCAGACACCGGGTTATCTGTCTCCCCAGTGGACCCGTAACCCAGGGCAGGTCAGAGCCTCAGCCTCCGCACAAGAAAAGGATGGTCCTATTTATTTGGCCCCCAACTTACAAATTGAGAAAAAAATTCTGCAAGGCACACTAAGCTCTCAAAAATCATGCTAGTCATACATGAATTATTTTTTCCTCTACAGACTCAGTCCGTCAGAAACCTTCTGGAAATGGGAAGACATTATGCAATCTAATCATTTCTAAATCAACTTTGGACTAGTCAAGTCCATCATTAATTAATGAAACTGGTTTATAGAATACAAAAAACTTAAAGTCATTAGGACTGAGTTTTGATTCAAAATCTACAAAAGTACCTAAAAAGTAGTAATTTTCCCTAAAGATCAAAAGCTGAGTAAAATCATGCAATTTAAAAAGTCTCAGATTACAGAAAAGTCAAAGAAAGTAGATACACAGTCCGTCAGTTTCACCTGTCCTGGAGCTCGGGAAAGGGACGGTGCTGAGCCCACGTGGGTCCCCCTCGCACCCTCTCCTCATGAAGGGATCAGCCTGTGGAGAGTGAACCCCGCTACGAAGGATGCAGCCGTGGACCGAGCCACGTCAAGACAAAGGGTCCTGTCCCACAGACACTGCCCTGCTCTCCACGCAACACGGCCCCACGCCCAGCAGCGCCCGCCCATGGCACCTGTGGACACACTTTCCTGTCTGCGGAAACACTGTTCCGACGGCCCACAGGGCAGAGCGGGCACCGAGCTTCCTGTTACCAACGGCCGCTCCTCACCCAAACACCCACGTGCTCTCAGTCACTTGACTTTTTAAGCAAAAACGCAGAGGCCAGGTACAGAAGGCAAGTCTTTTGAAAAGGCAGGTCAAGAAAAATAACTTTACCACGGGTACAATATGACCTCAGATTGAATTTTCTCTAAAAACTCAGCCTCAGCAGATCATGAGCTAACCGAGCAGGGCGGCACAGAGCCCGGACACCGTCACTCTGCCCCCAGACGTCTGAACGCCCTCCCTGGGGTCTGCACGGGAAGGCGTCTGGCCAGTAAAGGACGTTGCTGAGTGACGAGAACACATCCAGAGTTAGTGGAGTCCAAGCAACCACCTGTTTACCCAAGGTGCTACAGCACCGCCAGAGGCCGCTCATGCCCAAACCACGTGGCAAACCTTCATCTGGCCAGCACATGCAAAGATCACCGACAATGTCATTTCATCCCCCCCACCACCAAGTCACTTAACAACAGTCATGACGTGTCCCTTTTACAAAGACAGACATGGTGCTCATTCGAGCGTGGTTCAGCAAAACTTCAAAAGTAGGAAAGAAGGAACTGGAAGGAGCTTTTCCCCAACACTGCGTCTACTGGCGGTGCCTGAGTAGCTACAGAGACACTCTCTCCTCTGGCGACCAGAATCCACAGGCTCGTGCGGACAACGTGAACCTGGCGCCTGGCCTGCCTGTCCCGAAACAAGCACCTCGCAAGCACATCGGTTAGATTTTCAGCACACAATGGATTATACAATGTCTACAAAATCAGTTCTCTTTAAATGGCAGTAGGGATTACAGAGACAGGAAAAAACTCAGAGACAAGCCAGGCCCCACTCCGGGTCGAGAAGACGCACCGCGAGCCGGCAGGCGGACAGAGCACTGCCTCCGAGCATCTCGGCGCACACTCCGCTCTACGTGCTCTATGAGAATAACTGCTCTTACTTTGGTATGAAAAATTTTAAACCACATTTGCACAATTCAATCTGTTAAACAAGTTTTGCTTCACTTAGGTTGAAAATTTACTTTCATCCATCTCTGGGAAAATAAAGTCTTGCAAACAAATGATGTTCCGCTAAGTAAAATTTGGCTAACACCTACAGCGTAAACAATGCCTGAGAGATGCAACAGTTACATGAGTCTGTTTTTTCTTTCAAAGACCAGTATTTTCTTAAGTTAGTGTTTCGTCATATCCTTAGAAGTTCATAAGGAGAAATAAACAAACATGAAAATTCCGAGTGAACACACAGCAAAGAGTCCAACATTTAGCACTAGTTTAACGCGAGGGGGCTCCTCCAGCATCTGTAAGCAAACAGCCTCCTCCTCCATCAGGTCTCTGAGGCTCCTCTTGCTGAGGCCCTTACTTTTAAAGCCACAGAACCAGTCTACATACTTCCAGTAGCGGCCTCCGTCCTCCGCTTCTCTCTTTCTCTCCTTCTCCCCCATGAGCGCTGCTTGCCCGTTGGAGTAAGCGTCTACCGGGGTTTCTGCCTCAGAGTGACCTAAGGAAGCCGCGGGGTTGCCCTCCTCTCTGCAGGTCACCAAGAGATTCACGTCTTCAGGCTGAAGGCCCTTAATGCTGTCTTCGGATCTCCCGTTGGGGATGACGTGGTTGGCGGCCTCGCTGTTCTCGCTGCGTCGCAGGACGCTCTTCTCTTGCATCTTGTGCGGCTCGTCTTTCGGGGAGCAGCTCTCCTTCACCACCAAGCTCTTCTTAGACCAAAAGGTGGTGGTGCGAATCTGCTCCTTCGTGGGGGGCGGTGTGAGAAGGCTGACGATTACAGTAACGAGTCCTGTGACCCAAAACAGCACTGTGGCCACATACATGTAATGAATGTCTTTGATAAAGCCCGGCCGGTTATCGGGTTGGTCACATTCTGGAGCCCGGTAGGCAAAGGCTAGTGTCAAACGGACCACTCCGAGGACAAAGCCAGCCATTCCACCGTAGAAAGCCCCCTGTTCATTGCAGCGCTTCCAGAAAATTGCCAGAAGGAACAGGGCCGCGATTGGGGGCGTCAGGTAGTCTGCCACCTCCTGAATGTAGAGGTACATCTGGCCGCCTTGCATCTCCACGATGATCGGCACCCAGGCGATGCTGATCACCACCATGAACGCCACAAATATGCGCCCCACAATCATGAGCTCCCGGGAGCTCGCGCTCTTGCGGACCAGCTTGTACACGTCCAGGGTGAATATGGTGCTGGCGCTGTTAAAGATGGAGTCCAGGTCGCTCATCAGGGCCGCGATCATCACGGCCATCATCAGGCCCCGGAGGCCCACGGGAACCAGCTTCATCACCAGCCGTGGGTAGGCGATGTTGGAGCACCCGGCTCTGCTCCCGCACACGTGCATGCAGTGCTCGGGGTTGATGCAAGCGATGTCGTCAGCAAACAGTATCCTGGAGATCATGCCGGGGACCACAATGATGAACATGGGCAGAAGCTTCAGGAAGCCGGCCATCAGAGTGGAGCCTTTGGCGTGCGCGATGTTCTTCGCCGCCAGCACCCTCTGCACTATGACCTGGTCGGCGCACCAGTACCACACCGACGCGGGCGTCTGCCCGAGAACGAACCCGGGCCAGGGGACGTCTTCATCTGTTGGGTCCCGCAGCATTTTCAGCGCATCTTCCTTGGGGTGGACGTCACAGGAGTTGGTGTTGGAAAGGTTGTAAGTCAACAAGATGGAAGTGACATTGGGTGAGGCCAACATGTACCTTCTCTTAACTTCCTCAAACCCGCCAATCTCCATCATGCTGATGACCATGAGCGTGAGTGCCCCCACAATCATGAGCAGGGCCTGCAGAGTGTCTGTGTAGATCACAGCCACGAGGCCTCCGGTGACAGTCAGCAATGCAGTCATGCCAATGAGCAGGATGACAGACACGTAAAGGTTCCAACCCAAAGACTCCTGGATAAAAAGGGCACCTGAGTACAGATCCACGGAGAGCTTGGTGAAGATATAGAGAATCAGAGACAAGGCTGCAAAATAGACCTGAATCCTATGGCCACCAAACCGCTTGGACAAGTATTCAGGCATGGTGTACACCCCTGACCGGATGTAAATGGGGATGAAAACCCATCCCAGCAGTTGCAAAAGCAGTAAGGCATTGAACTCCCACGCGCCCACTGCAAATCCACTCGCAGCTCCAGATCCTGCCAGCCCAATGAAGTGCTCACTGCCAATGTTGCTCACAAACAGAGAGGCACCAATCGCTGCCCAGGTCATAGAGCGCCCGGCCAGGAAGTATCCGCTCACGGTGCTTCTATTAGACTTCCACATGGCAAAAAAGCCAATGCACATGACCAGGACAAAGTACAGGGCCACTATGGCAATGTCTGCTGTCTCCAGAACAGCCCTCATTTTGGTCACTTTGTGAGTAAAGGCGTCCAATGACAGAAGCGTCCGACTTTTTATTTACTCATCAGTGACCCAGCCAGGTCTGTCAACCATGCGTGAACCGGACTACACAGAGCAACAGGGCAGGTCAGAGTCTTTGTCCTTTGGTTTGCTGTCTTGATGGTGGTGGCTGCGATAAACTTTGAAGGAGACAGTTTAAATTTTCCTCCGCTTCTTAATTGGAATTGAGAACTTAGCTCGTACTCTTAATCCACTCTCCACAAGACCATCAGCATTTACTCAGGTGCTGGAGGAGGAATCCTGAGTTGCAGCTAAGTCTAGTGTAGCCTACTGTACCAACCCTGCAAGGCAGCAAAGACAAGAGACAAAGATTGAATTAGAGGAAGCTCTCACCACTCCGCGAGGAAACGTTCAGTCTAGCAAAACGGCACAAGACATTCTTTATAAAAGGGAAAAAAACTTTTAAAATATACTTCATTTCCACAGAAAAGCACAATCTGTACTATCACAGCTGATACTTAAAGTCAGTGAAAACATTTATCATTTTGAACAAAAAACAGGAATTCATCAACCTCATAATTAAATGGCCTGACTCGCTGGCAACTGACACTGCTACATGACACCGCCCTTCTTGTCTTCCCGTGTATCTCAGACTGGGACAGGCACCGCGATCTTAAAACACCTTGGAAGGGGGAAACACTAATTCATGAAGAGCTCCAGAATGAATCTTCAAATACTACGAATCCCGAGAGTGACACGACAGCCAGTGAAGCTGCCCGGTGAGCAAGTCCGCGGTGTTTCCGGGTGTTACCATCTACCCCGAGCAGAAAACAAAGCATTGCTTAGTCTACGCAAACCTGATGTTGCAAAATTTCCCTCGATTCCTACTAAAAATGTCCATCTGTACCAGTCATCATACAGGAACCTAGGAATTGTGAGGTGACTCCTGCCCTAAAGGGAAAAAGGACATTCCATACACACACAATGTAGGAACATACAGCTCACAAAACTGCCCTAACATTTTACTCTTCGGATAGCTAGAAGAAGACACGTTGAATGATTAAAACAAATGTTCGAAGAGGTAATTTCCTTCCCTTCCTGTTCATCAGGCAATTATTTCCAAGCGGCTCTGAGAGGATAAAAGCACCGGCGCAGGTTTGATTGTGTTGAGTATTTTTTTCCTTTTCAAGCTTTCCTGTTGAAAGGTATAGAAAGCAGGGAGAGGGGGGAGAAAGAGAAAGCTTTCCGGAAGACTGAAAAATAATTTGATTTTTATTACATCTTCCAAACCTTAACAGAACAGACATTTGTCAACCACAAGATAATAAATCATCTGAGTCAGTAAATCAGGTATTTTTCAGTCTGGGTTAAGAAAATCGCCCTGCAAAACACATTTAAATTTACCTAAAAACAAGTTTGTGAATTTGATGGTTTTTCACCTGGAAAAGAGACAAATTCTGAGTCTTCGATGTCAACAGTAAGTGTGGCCCGCAGATCAACACGCACCATTGTTACTCAAACCAAAGCTTCCACATGAGCAACCTTGGGGTGAAGTGTTTTCTATGCTGGACAAAGACATGCTTTTCGATGAATCTAGGTGTTTTCTTTAAAAATCAGGAGCAAATTTAAGTCCTATAAATGATACTAAAGCTACCTCTTTTCAAAACTGTCCAACATAGACCACACTACTAAAAACTAAAACACACACCTTTCACTGGCTCAGGATGGAGCTGAAAATACAGCCTGAAGCTAAATGCCCTGCCAAATTAGCTTAATAGGCCTAATTCATAGAGCTGCTAAATAGAAAAACTCGGTCCCATCTTCATGTCCTTTTTAAGCCTAAAGCACTGCAATAACTATATCAAGAAATGATAAAAATCCTTCGTCTTACAAGCCAGTGTCAATGACAGGCATTAAGGAAGCTGCCACACACTGAGTTGGGACTTGTATCACACTTCACACCTGCCTGATCCTAAAGGTGGTCAGATTTCTGTCCACTTACCACCCCCCCAAAAGATACTTTCTGGTTTTTGAAAAAATACTAGGACACTTTTACCGAAGTCTCATCAGATGCCCAATGAACAGGACTGCGAAGGGTGCCTTTTGAGTTCGGGAGGGGTCGGTCGGCATCACAGCCCAGCCCTGCATTAGCAGTGGGACCCCGCCTTCAGCACTGCCCTCTCACCGGCGACCCCGCGCCCACGCGGTCCCCGTGGCCTCAGTCCAGCTTACACAGGGAAGCCCAGCCACTGGTCAGAGAGCCCTCTCAGGTGTCACTGCTCCCAATGGCAGTGCAGACAGCGTGCTTCCCCAAGAAGGGCCAAACACCCAGGGTGGTTTTTTGGTTTGGGGCGGGGGGGGGGGGGGGTGTTGTGGCAGCAGCTTTTTGTGGGAAGTGGAACAAGCACTTCCTCTCCCAGTCACTGTGAAGCACTGCTCGTGTCAGTGGCCTTGATTTTCATGGTCCAGTGCGGTTTAAGTCAGATACATCAGCCTTGCTCAGCTCCCTGGTTAAGTGCTCCAACTAACGGAATTCCCACGCTAGGTCTGCCCTCCCTCACTGCTCCAGCACAGGGAGAGAGGAAAGGCCTCCGGCCCCCAGGAGGGCAGCCGCGAGTGGCAAACACCAGCCAGAGGCGGAGTTAACGCGTTCTGCCTGTGCCTCCTCAAACTCTTCAAAAGCCATTGCCGAAAGTCCCCGTCTGGACACCATACCAGTGTGTGGGCAGGCTTAAGGTTTTTTGACTTAGACAAAAAACATCCCGAGACCAGCACCTGGTAAAGACTGGAAAAACAAAACAAAACCAGACAGGTCAATTTACTTTGCAGAAAAATATAAAATACTATAAAATACTTCAAATTCTAAACTTCAGACCTTGAGGAAATGAATTGTGCATTCCTTAGAAATTATTCCAAATAAAATACACAATATGCTGTAAATTTTCCTCTTCCTTTTAGAGCAGCAAACATTTCTACAACAGCTGTCCGTGGGCATCTGGGGCGATGGCTTCCAGGGCCAGTGCGGTGCGTCTGCACGTGACCTACCTTTGCAGAAAGGCCACCAGGCATGTGCCTGCGTGTGACTTTACTCATGGGGGTCAAGCGTGGTGCTCATGGGGCGGCAAACTCCAATTCTGCTTTTTGGAACTTCCCGGGACCTCCTCCCCAGATCCACTCGCCCTGCAGCTGGCGGAGTCTGCGAATGCAGAACTGTGGGTGCGGAGGGCCAGCTGTAAAACGAACACTGGGCAGAGACCTTTAGTCTTAGGAAGAATGCACATGGAAACTTCTTGTCTTTGGCTAAAATGAAGTTTGCTTGGTTCTTATCTCTAGGACTGAGCTGGCTCACAATTCAGGTAAAGCTCTCAGGTGAGCAATGTGAGGCTGCAGGGGGAGGACTAAGGGTGCACGCGGGTTCCTAGGTAGCACATTTTTAGGAAGATAATTATTCCCACAATAGGAGAAATTATCTGCAGAATGTATAAAGAAATGGTCCCCTAGTGATAAAAGACAGATGAGACTTAGCCAAATCTCGAACACAAGGGTGTTTTAAACCAGCAAACTCCCATCCACACCCAAAAGAGAGGCTTCCTTTTCAAAAAGTAATGCTTTATTGATAATTTTCCACAAAATTAAATACAATTTTGGTGCTCTTTCAGGTACTTGGGTAAATTAAATTACAACTGAAGAATTAATCCCAACAGGTAAATTATACATATTGCTGTGTTGGAACAACTAGAAATAGGTAAAACCAAACTTAAATCAGTTACTAAACTCCTACAGATAATAGAATCAAATTATAATTAGTAATAACAACCAAATCTAACACCTTTCTCCTAATGCCTAGGTCAACCATTTAATACAGCGACCCTAAGAGTGACCGAACGACACTGCAGCTGTAGCGTGGACCTGAACACTGCACTCTCACAGGACGGCCCCAACAGGCCCGGCCGCTGGGCCTGGCGCTGTGGGCCCAGCGGAGGCCCACTGTGCCGCTGGTCCTGGCAGGGTTGCAGGCCCCCCCGACCCTCTGGCGGCCTGCAGGGGCAGGTGGCACGGCCGAGGAGGTGGAGGGCTGCTGGGGGGCTGGGAGTCCAGACTCTGTCACTGCCTGACGGTGGGACTGCAGCCCAAGAGCAGTCCATGAGCCTCGACCATCTCACCTGTAAAACACAACCTCCGCTCAGCTCCTGAGGGTTTAACGAGGGATAACCCACCTGCGGAAGGTGTGTGCTACTGCCCAGTACAATGGGCAGGTGCTCAGTAAATGCCCCTCTACCTTCAACCTATAAAGACCACAAGTGACATCAGCTTCTTTCAAACTAAACTGTCAACCACATGCCAGGCATCCTCGGACCCTCATTACAGATTTTTTAAAGTGGATAAAATAAGGTATTAAATACAGTTCTCTCACAAATACTCTGAAGAGGGTCCCAACCACCCCATCAACTATTAGTTCCTATTTACGTCAGTTTACTCGAGTAAACTACAAAAAAACGAACTAATATAAAATTCTACTTCGGGACTTCCCACGTGTCAGGGAAGCAAATCCCCCCAGTGGGGCAGACTGACGGCGCTGGGGCCGAGGGCCACGCGCTGACGCGGGCCGTCCCCGCCGGCTGGGCGCACTTCAACGCTTCGAGTGTGGACACGCCCTGGTCCATCTGTGCACCAGACAGGTGCTCCCGGTACGACCGAGAAAGCTCCGGCCGACCTTAAATCGCTCCCACGCAAAACCGTGTGGCGTAACGGCCCCGTGACAGAACACTCTCATCACATCTACCACCTCACTGCTCAAGGCAGTCCAAGTCCGTGAGAAACCCCTCCAGAGCCCAAGGGACCGTCAAACTGCACTCCGCGGGGCCTAGGACATGCGCCCCACAGGGGACTTCCAGCCAAGTCTCCCCAGCAGAACAGGGCTTCTGGCAGGTCGCCTGCAGTGGAGGGCAGTGGGGGGCGGTCAGGGGGATGCTTTCCCAAGTAAAACACTCTCTCAGATAAAATTTATTCACCTAAAAAGTTCGTAAATGACCAGATTTCTCATTTCACTCACACGTTCCCCAAGATACACTTATTTTACCTTCCTCCTACCAATCGGAAGTGTTTTTCAGGGAGCCTCGGAGAAGGAAGACCCTGTGAGCATGGGGCCAACTCTGAAGCTACCTTCTTGTGGGTCCTGAATGTGCAGAGAACCACACTAGCCTTTTTTTTTTTTGAGAGATGAAATATCAGAGCAACAGCACACTGATACCATATCACATACCTCTAATGACTAAAACACCTATTAACTTTCAATGGGCAGGACCCAAGAGGCTCGGCACTGCTCGCTTGTTAAAGGCTGGGCATCAAAGATGGGCCAGAAAGCCCGGACGGGAAGGCTGGAGCCCAACACTGGCTGGCCTGAGCGCCGACGCCCTGTGGGTGCTGGGCCTGCAGTGCTGTGCGCGCCACTCGAACCCTCACAGCGACCACGGGACTGTGCCACGAGTATGACCGCTTCGCAGGCGATACAACTGAGCCATGGCGGGCGAGGGACTGGCCCGGGACGCAGGTGTCTGCGTTTCCAGCAGCTGCTGCCCTGTGTCACAGCACTACCTTCCACGAAAAGGACGCCGACAAGCCACTCCTCCAACATAAAGTTCAACTCCGGTTTTTGTGTCTGATCACCCACAAATGGGTATGTGCATGGAGAAAAATAGAGTCAGAACAAGAAGTCCCAGGTCCGGGCGCCTCGGACGGAGAGTAAATGCACAGAACGGCACAACCGTGCCGGGTCGGCCGCGGGGCCAGGCTCTCGCCACCCAGGGCTGGGCCCTTCACCCTCTTCCTCAGCAACAGAGTCAGGACCCCAGGTCCCTCCTACGCCTGACCTGGTCACCAGGGCTGTGTCCACCCATCCAAACCAGTCCTCCTCCTCTGCCACCTCCCGCGTCTGGAAGACACTGGGTTAAGAGAGCTGGTGCGTGCGACCCGCGGGTCTAAGAGTTCTCGCAGTAAAACCTACGGACCACTGTTTTTACTGAATGAAGTGCCCGTGGCCACCCACCCTTGAGCTTGGAGGTGTAAATAATCTGCTCTCAGAGAAGGGCAGCCCCACCCTCACCATCGCTCAAGTCGTACCCATCGTCCCTGCACAGCCTGCTTAGCCTCCCTCACCACATGCACAGCCAATCCTCAGCCTGTTGGCCCTGCCTCACAAACGTACCCAGAATCGGACCACTCCTCATCCCATCTGCTGGCACCCCGGTCCAGGTCACCACCGCACCGCGTCCAGCTAACTGCCCTAGTCTCTTAACCCGCCCCCAAAGCTCTGGCCCCTGGCCCACAACAAGGCGTGAATGCGCATGGCCAGCTGTCCCCGCTTACGTCACTGGGCACACTGTACCGAACAGGCCTCAGGGCCTCGACACTGCTTCCTACGCAAGGCACGCGCACAGACCTGCACAAGACGTGCTCTCCGCTCATCTACATCACGGCTCGGAGTCACGGCCAACCATCTCAGTTCCCCCTCGTCCTGCTTTACATCTCCCACGGCACCCACCACCTTCTAACACGCCACAGAACAGCCCTGCGCTCGTCTCCGCGCCGCCAGAGAGCAAACTCCGTGAGGGCAGAGCCACGTCCACGCGGCTCGCTGGTGTGGTCTGGGGCACTGCCGGGCACGTGGCCGGTGCTCAGGTGCCTGTTGAAAGAACGAACCAGGTATCAGTAACCAAGTCCCCGATCGACACAGCTGAACTCCGGCACCTACACAATCGTCAGCAGCGTTCTCTCTAAAACAGTACGAGCCGGCGGACTGAGAGGCCGGGCAGGAGAGCGCTCCCAGCCGAAGTGCGCGGCCGTCTCAGTTCCAGGCCCCGAGCACCAAACTCGGCAAGGACGCCCTCTGCCGACAGAAGTCTCCCTGGGCCACGACGGAGCCGGAGTCTGTGTCTGCCACCACCCCCTCATTCCGACCGTCCACCGCCCTTCGTGGTACTACCACCTCCCTGTCCCAGTGTGCTCCAGACGGGACCACTGCAACTGTCGACGTGCCCTCACAGGGGCAGTGACAGGCGCAGACCTTCCTCACACACGTGCTTTCTGCGCTGCAGTCACCTCCGCACCGCGGCAAACTCAGGTCGGCACAAGGGAGCAGCACTCCTCCCAACCCCTCTCCGCAAGCCCGGCATCCTGCTGAGGTCGGCCGAGGAGGAGCCCCCGCCTCTCCGCCTCCCCCTGCACGTGGAGAGTTCCAGTTCCCACGAGACAGACCGGTTTGCTGCAGTAACTACCGTTCGCCACCACTCGTGCCAGGCGGCACTTCTCCACGACACGTGTCATCCACTCATCTGACCTCACGAAGACCCCAGGAGGCAGGCACGACAACGGTCCCCAACTCACAGATGGTAAAACTGAGGACATCAGACAGGGTCACTACCGAAATCCAGAAAGACCCTCTGTGAAGGTGAGGGGTATCCTTTCCTACACTTTCCAGGAAGCTGCACATAAAAAAGTGGAAACAAACACCAGTTAGAGAAAAATCAATACAGGGATGATGCAATTGGAAAGCCGCCCGTTGCACTGCCTAGCAACCTGACGTTCCCGGCAGGGGAGACGAGGGCTGCGGGACCCTCACGTGAAAGGCTGCCGGGGCCGCCGACACCCGCGCCGGCCAAGGACTCCTCAGGTCTGCAAGGCAGGCGCGTGCCCCGATGGGTGCTGCACCCAGGCATGCTCACATACTCCTGCCAAACCGAACACCCTGAATCTACTAGGACTGTTCTACCTACGAGTTTACAGAAAACACCCGGACCCCAAGAACAGTTAAGACACCAGGAAACGATTAACCAAATTCAGACGGGGTGGGGGACGGGAGCCACTCCAGTCCTGCAGCCGTTAAGGACGAGGGCAGGTTCTGAAAAGCGCCCCTTAGGCAGCCTGGCCACTCTGCAGCCCTCAGAGGCACTTAACACACCTAGAAGGCAGCACCACGACCCCCGGGGCTGTGCGGCGCACCACTGCCACGCACGCAGCCTGTCGCTGGCAGGACTGCCGGTACCTGGTGCATGGGACTTCGGAAGCCATCGATCTGGACCTTGTTTGAGTTCAGGTTCGTGCAGGCCAACTGTGGAGAAACTGGGGCAACTCAGGGAATCTGACCACGGATGCGTTAGGTATTTCATAAAGGCGCCATGGTTGTCTTTTTAGAAGGCCTCACCTTGCAGACACATTCTAGATATTTCCAGGTGAAATTTCCTGTCTGCCTTTGCTTCCAAGTGACCCAGCAATAACTGATTCAAAATCACCAACAGATTCCAAAACCAGAGGGAAACTGTTGGAGAAAAGAATGTCCCATCTCAAGCTTGTCACTCCATAAGTCACTTAGTTAACAAAAGGGACAAAGGCACGTCTGCAATGGAGGCTCTGACAGACACCGCCTGCACCAGCTGACTGCCCGGCGTCACCAGTGAGACGGCCGGAACCCTTGCCGACGGGGTGCCCTGACACCTGGCAGTGACACTCCCGCCAACCACATGTGACCCGTGAGAAAACCACCAGACAAATCCAGAGTGAGGGGTCCCGCAGACCAGTGATGACAAAGGTTTGAGAACTTTCCAGACCCAGGTGGCTGAACAACCAGATGCATGATCCTTAATTGAATCTCGTATTAGCGAACTATAGGATATTACTGGAATTAACGGTAAACTTGAACGTAAATCTGACAATTTAGAACGGCACTGAGTCAAGGTCGGATTTCAGTGCAATGCCTGTTTTGGCTGGAAGAAGCCCCTGATCCTAAGAAAGCCACGTCAAGATGCCTACAACTTTCCAATGGTAGAGACTCTTAAAATAGGGCAAATATGGATAATCCTAACAATGAGTGATCCAGGCAAAAGGTTTACAGGTATTAACTGTTCTTGCAACAATTCTAAAGGTTTAAATGTTTAATCCAGAAAAAAAAAACAGGGGGACTGGAGATGAAGCAAGACTGGTCAATGCTGACGAGCGACTGGAAGCGGGTGGCGGGAGACTCACTGGACTCTAGTTTTCGGGGTGTGCCCGGCCCGAGCCTTAGTTCCCACATGGAGCGCGGTAACCAGTGCCCGAGGCAACGGCAAGAGCAGCAGCCAGACAGGGGGTCCTGCGGGGAAATGTGGCACTGACCCATCACTGGGGCCACTGCTTCTTGCTGGCCGGGCCTGCAGCCGCCGAGAACAGGCCTGCCCAACCCACCCAGGGCTGTCCTGCTCCTGTCCCCGGCAAGGGACTCGGCAGGGCCCTCGCCTCATCCTGACGTCCCACCACCCGGCCTGAGCACTCCGACGAAAATGGAGTCTGCCACGCGCTGCCCCTTTATCCTGCCGTCTGACTAGAATGTCGCCTGCCCAAACGCCAGCGCTTTGTCTGGCAGCGCACCCCTGCTCCCCACACACCTGCTCCTGCTGCCACCTGGCAGGCACTGGAAAGAGATGGGCAGCGGCATTTCCTTCCACCTACAGGGGCTTGGGCTGGACCGCCACTGCCGCACTCCCTCCCAGATCTGGCGACCAGGCTTGAGAGACCGCCATCCGAGTCCCAGCCCAGCCACCGAGTGCGTGGCTGCGTGACCCCGGGCGCCCTCCAGTTTGTCCTTTCATCCGTAAAACGGAAACCGCGTGGGCCCCCGCTTACCCCAGCCACTGAGCACCGGGTGCCGCAAACCCGAAGGCTCAGAGAGGCGCAACACCCAACCCGGGCCACTTCGTGGTCCGCCCTCAGGCCTTCTGTGCTCATCCCACTTGGTGCCAGGTTTATATTCCTAGAAAAACCATTCCTAGAACAGAGACGGGAGTTTCAACTTTTCCGTGTGACCGAGGCCAGAAAACATAAACACCAGAGTCTTCCTGGTAGACCAGACTTTCATTCTCCAAGGAGGCCAGGTCATAAATAAAAGATCCTAAAATTGGAATGTTTCCTCAGGCATATACTTTTGGTTGGAAAATTTAAAAACTTTCTAATTTTCCCCAAAGCTTGGGGAATATAAGGTTTTCAAGAAGTACAAAACATATTAATAGGATAATCTGAACAGTATTTGGGAGGACTGGTAAAAATTACAGTCTGAATGAACCTGAACGGCGAGCACAAACTGAGGTATCACGATGGAGATCATGAAACGCAGCCAGAGTTTTTCCTGGCATTTCACACACAGGACAGCAGACTGGCGTAAAAATACGGCGAAACAGGACCGCAGCTGCTGGCACTGGATGTCAAAGGCAGGGGACCCTGAAATTATAGCTTCCAATTATTCCACCTTAATCAGATAAAATATTTAATAAAGAAAGTGATATGAGGAGGAATTTCTCTTCTTCGCATTAATCTTCTTAAACTGAATTTGTGGAAGCCCCCAGGTGTCCGTCCGCAGGTGAGAACCGCAAGCCCGAGGCTGACGGTGCCGCCAGAGTCCGCCGACTGCAGGTCGCCCCCGGCAGAAACTTGGTGTCCGAGGCGCTCGAGACAGCGTACTTCGAACAACTGCTTCCTCGTACAAACGCTAACAAGGCAGAAGGTAAGCAGTGCACAAGCAAAAGTGTAACAATTAAAACAGCCTATTACTGGGTCATATATTTACTTAACGGGTTTGAGCAATTTCTAACAGGACACTTAAATGTCCCTTTCCTGCAACATCTGCCCAGCAGAGGTCCCACCCCCACATCTAGCACTTCATTCAACAGCAGAAACACACTTCAGTCGGAATCTGAACCAGGACTGAGTGTTTCACTCGCAACTTCCACAGAGGGCATCTGAACAGACTGAAAACAGCAGGAGTCTGGGACCTGCCCTGCCCTGCCCTCCGCCCCTCGGACAGAGGCAGAGGCTCCCGCCCCTGAAATCCAAGTGCAGCTAACGCTCACAAGAGTTTTCTCACGTGGGACTATTACACGTCCACAGCGATCTGGCTGTTCCCTGTCTAGCTGCACTTGGGACTCTTCTCCTAACAAAGTTAAAGCACTGTACCCAGGGCAGGGCGGGGAAATGCCTTCACAGCTAAGCAAAGTCTGAACAAAGACAAAACCAGGAATTCATTCTTGGGCAGACGCAGGCAGTGCCAGTTTAGGAGCACAGAAGGTTCCAGGTCCAGATTTTGTAGCGTCAGGTCCATGCATTCCCTCGAGATCTCGTGTGCCAGCTCTCTCTCACACCGGCCTCCAGGGAGTGTCCTGGGGTGAGCAGGGACCCCGCAGCGAGGGAACTGCAATCATAGCAAAAACAACTGGGGGACGAAGGGACCCAACCAGTTGATTGCACCTGGACTTGAAAAGTAAGATGAGCAAACAGGACCTGAGTTTTTATCTGTGATCTGCTGTTACATACCCGAGTGAGCGGGAAAGGGAGAAAAGTCAGTCAAGGTCCTAACTTGGCCTCCATTCTGTGAAGACACGGAGCCTGGTCAGAAGCACACGCTCTGTCATCTCCTCGCTCTGTTCCCTGTCTAGAGGGGCACCTTTTTTCCGTGGTAACACTTTTTCAAGACCATGGGTTGTATACGATAATGGGTACTTCATAGATACACTCCAAGCCAAAAAAAAGGTCATTTTCTAAACAAAGCTATCTTTCCCAGAAGCAGCATTTCAAACCTTTCAGAGGTTGTAAATCACCCAGACATTAAAAAAAAAAGGCAAAGTCAGCATCCAACAGTGCACACTAAGTCACACTTCGGGAGGGCTGAAGACAAGGAACATCTACACCAATTATCTAAATCAGAAATTACAAGATGGTAGCTGTCCCTAACCAACAAATACATTTCATCTGGTCCATGGTGCTTAAATACTTTTTAGTTAATTGCCAATATCAGGAAAGTCAGACCCCCTGTAAAATCTTGAGTTCTGGGTCGAAGGGGCAGAAGGGAAGGAGCTGGCAAAACCAGGCCCACACTCCCACAGCAGCAGCAGACTGGAGTAGTGAGTGCCAGCACGTACGCACGCATGCACCCACCCACGCACACCCCTTTCCCTCCAGCCACACGCCCACCCAACACTTTGCACCATGAATTAAAACACTCCAAACTGTGACAAAGTCCTCTAAGGCTGATGACAACCATTCATACTTACCAGTTTAAAACACAGTAGTTAAAAAGAATTAAAATCTATTCCTTAGGCAACTCTGTTAAATCGCTTTTATTAACCCATGAATACATTCACACTTCACCCTGCCATCTCCAAAAAAGGATAAAAATGATCTAAAAGCTAACCGGCATTACTATTCCTCTTGGTCACACTCGTTTCGTCACCCTCCATGCACTCTCGCACACGTTCCACAGGCCCCCCGCAGCGCCCAGCACCCTACACCACCTGACACCCCATCATGCAGCTTCAGAGTGAAACAGGTGCAAAAATGAAGCCTGAAATACAGCTGGATTTAAAAGAACAACAGTTAAGTACATATCAAAAAATGCATCTTCAATTGTAAAAGGTCTTATTTTTGACTTGTTGGTTCACAGGTACTTCCAGTTTATAAGACAATTACTAAAAAAATCAATTAAGCATGTTAATGAAATACATATATTCCAGCAATGTGCTATCATGTAAAATACTGTTTTATTTTAATTTCTTTATAAACATAAAATCTGTACCAATAGGAATGAAACAAGTCTCTTAAAGTCACAAGTTAAAAGGAAAAACTGTCGTATTATAATATACTGCTGCATCAAAAATGAGAAGTAAAATACTAACTGAAAATACCACGTAAATACCATGAAATCAACTGGGTTATTATATCTGCTCTGTCGATTCCACTAGAAAGTGGTCAACCCCACACCTTTGGCAACTGGACAACTGGGAACCAAACATTATGGAGTAAGTTCAAACACTGTTTTTCTCCCACACCTGTTCGCCTTAGCACTGACTGACGAACAGCATGTAATTCTTCCGCCTTCCTCTGTTCTCCACTTTCCCCGACCTCCTCACCTGAGGAGCACGCTCGGTCTCACTAAGCACTGGTGAAGGAAGGACGGCGCAAACACCGTGGTGCCGTCCCGGAGGAGTCCCAGCGCACGGCCCGGCCCAGGCCGGCAGCTGTGGAGTGAATGATGCGCACGTCCGACGAGAGGCCCGTCCACGCAGGCGGAGTCCAGGGCGTCCCTCCTGCGCTCTACGGCACAGACGCGAATGTCTGCCCCAGTTTAACTACCGTCATGCGCGCACTCTCAACGCAGAACGGCTCGTGCTCATTCAGCATTACTGAGAAAGTGCTACATTCCAGGTCGGGCTCAGTCTCAGATTCTGATAAAGTAACTCACATCGAGTTATCTTCAGGAGTCTCTTCATCTGTAAGACGCAAGCGGAAAACCCAGCAATGAAGTTCCGACACTTGCCTGAGACCGCACAGTAAGCTGACGGCGCGCTGCGCACCACTGCACACCACTGCCTCCCAGGTCACGTCGGCACCTCCTCCTCCTGCGCTCTCCACCTGAGGGGCGCTCTCCTTTCAGAGACGAGAAAACCAGCGTCCGAACGGGGCGCAGTCCCCAGGAAGCAGGTGCCAGGACCCAACCCAGGCTGTGAGGTGTCTCTAAGGCTTCCTAGGGCCCCGAGCCAGTTCTGTGGACTCCAACACAGAAGGGCCATTATCTTCACTCAGGATTTGATGTTCTTCCGTTCAGCTGGGTAACGACGAAGCCAGAGCTCTCACCGAAGCAGCGGCATTCATATCCAAAACAACCGTATCCAGAAGTAACAGGGGAAAGGGATTCAAACTCAAGTGGAAAATCAAAAAATCATACATACATACCTGAAACATTTCACTTAAGTTTAACACATGAATGTACGTGCATCTGCCAGTCCCGACACGGGGTCAGAGCGCCCGGAGGAGGGAGGGAGTGCGGCTCTGCGCTGGGCTGAGCACCCTCGGCCTGGCTCCGCCCGCCGGCCCTACGCACCCGGGGGCGCTCCACCCACGGTTTGCAGGGCCAGTCTCCCTGCAGCGGAGCGAGCGCTTGGAGAAACCCTCAGGAACCAGTCTGCACAGTCCTCCTGGGCCATTGTTCTTCCTCCTCGCCGCCTTCCACTTACTGCGGCCACATCTAGGTCCACAGTCGTCATTTTACTGACTCACCTTCATCAAATCTTTCCAGAAAATCCAACTGTTTCCGGGGGGGGGGTGTGCAGGGAAGTCTGTACTCACTTCCACAGGTGACACATTTAAATTATTACTGTAAAAACAGGACCCCTGCCGTGAAATGGTGTTACAAGCCAACACGACTGCAGACAAGCACACAACTCACCCAGTGCCAGCGAAGCGCACTGGCCTGAACGCAGCTCACTAGCACAAGAGGTCAGCACACACCCAGGAGCTATCTCACACCCAAGAACTGTCTTGAAGAGATGACAGCAGTATTCTTTGTAAGGCAGCTAAGTGAGTGTGGACCTTACGTGCACAGCAGAGCACAGGACAGAAACGAAACAGGCTTGAGTTTTTTGAGGCTTTGAATCTGTAATCCAGCAAGAATGGGAGAGACTTTCACCCCTTAACTGAAATACTGAGCAGCAATCCACGCGGCAGGACCCAGGACCCCAGGCAGGCCCAGAGGGAAGATCACCGTGTGCAAGGTGACAGTGCACGTCTTCCTTCAACCGCCGTTCCACGAGCCAGGGAGTGAAAGTGGCCTTGCGCAGGAGTCCCCAGAGGTGATGGAGTACCAAGGAAAGGGAGGGCGTTCCCAGGGATGTAGTGTGCCACAGCACCCCAGAAAGCAAGACAATGGTGTCTGTGGGACCTGCAGCAGACGGCCTCGGATGCTAGAATTCGTCTGAACGTCTTCTTTTCAAAAAGGGTGTGCTGCAATACAGCAATACTGACACAATCAATCAGTATGTGAAGGCAGTGAAATTACTGAAAAGGCTTTGCATTATTTTGTTAAAAATGCGTTTCAATTTAATTCTTTTAAAGCATCTTGAGAATATATTCTTGCACTCCAAGAAGCACGCTTACAGGCATTAACCCCTCAGCAGCATGTGAGAGAGACCAGCGAAGAGACGGCAGGAACCAAGCGAGAAGTACAAGCGGCCACCCAGGACAGGGAAGAGACACAAAGACTGGAATTGGTTCAGCCCCAGGCGACAGAAGACAGAGGACCCGTGAAGGGAAACGAGACAAGTCTGGGGTAGAAGACTCCTCAAGTCTGCGCCACGCTGAGTCTGCAGCCAAGGAGACACCCGAGGGCTACGACCAGCATGGGCAGAGTACAAAATGCCAGCGTTCTCAGCTTGTTCCCAAAGAAGAAGGTCACCCACAGGAAGGTCAAAGGTACAGCACATAATGAAGAGGGAAAGGAGTAACCGCAGCAGAATGCTGGGCAGCGGCACACGCCGCGAAGAGAAACCCTGAGCCTGGAAGCCGCGCCCGTCCACTCTAAATCAGGGTCAGTAACCCCACAGAAGACCAGATCACAAATACAAACAAGACACCTGTATTTCTGACTCTGACATTTGAATTTCACAAAAATATCACGTCATAAAATATTCTTTTGATTTTCCCCTCAACTCTTTAAACATGTAAAATCCTTTCTCCACTCCCAGGCCTTACGAGTGCAGGCAGCTGGTCAGAT
Organism: Tonatia bakeri; assembly: GCA_004024845.1. Taxonomy (NCBI): domain Eukaryota; kingdom Metazoa; phylum Chordata; class Mammalia; order Chiroptera; family Phyllostomidae; genus Tonatia; species Tonatia bakeri. The sequence goes on along the minus strand of PVIA01003561.1, from coordinate 105,257 downwards.
TTGGCCTGTGCCCCAGCAGCTTGCCGACTCCTCCTCCAAACCAGAGCAACAAGCCTGAGGGCTGGGGAATGCCCCTTCCCAAATTTCTGAGGGTGTTTTTCCTTTAGTTATATTAATAACTTACCAGACTTTCACTAAATTTGAGTGATTTTCTTAAATTTGACTAATTCCTTACATTTGCTGTCCCTAAGAAATAATTACATGCTGATAAGAATCCCTGCTGCTTAAGAATACTGCCTTCCACCACAGAGAGGCATCCCTCATCCTGAACAGAAAAATTACTCCTGTGCCACAATTACAGCAAAGGCACTAGCTGAAAAATATCACTTCAGAATGCATCTCTCATTTCTTTCCAACACTTTCAGGCTTCTTTAAAGTGATTCTACTGTCTAAAGGCAGAAGACCCAATTGCAGGCTGCATGTAAACACCCAGATTTGAAAAACCTCCGCACATCAGTATCAAATGAGAGTCATGAGTAACGAGAAAGAGACTGGAGTGCAGAACGGCAACTCGTGGCAGGCGTCGTTCTTCGCACGTGCACCTGCGTCTGCAGGGAGGACTCCGGGCCCCCGCCACTCCTCGCACCTCAGCTGGGGCTCAGGGGCAGGACCTGAGATCTGTCCCTCGCTTGCTGCGGCAATAAGCTGTAACCCAAGAAAACTTGAACACCGGATGAAAGCACGGCATTGTCCACAGAGCTCCGGTCTTTCATCACTGCATAACCATTTTAAGTTGTCCGATTTCAAGCAGACAAAAAACCACAAAGGGTGATTATTAAAGATACAAGCTAAGCTGTTCAAGGAGCGCCCATGGGAAGGAAAAAAGGACTAACTTAGCCATCTGACAGCTAGAATAAGATGTTTCCAGCTAACTTTCGCCTGCACCACCTGAGAGCAGAAACGTCACCATCTCCTCGTCATCAAATGTCGCCAAGCTACAATGAGCCAGGGCTGACAAGGCCCGCATTTGAGTTCCTGAGAACCCTATGCCTCCCCCAAAGGTATGTAAAGTGCAGACACTTTGTGGTTATTTTTTTCAGAAGATCCTAACTGAGATACATCTCTATAACTAATACAAAACTTTTGCCAGCTTTTCTAATAAAAAAGGCTTGAGTGAAAAGAAATAAAACTCTTCACCAGACGACCAGAAAATCCACTGCTTTCTACACTTTAGGAACTGGAACGTCACTACTTTGATTTCTAAACTTATAAAACCCAGGTGGTAAATTAAATTCAGATTATATTGTAAAATTCTTTGTCTCCAAAGAACTATTTAAGTAAGTTATCTTAAAATTTAACATATAATCTGCTTTTCAATAAAATTAAAACTAAGTGAGTGGTGTTAACCATAACTTGTGAAATGTTTTAAAGAAAAAGAACTTGAGATTTCCACACTAGGTATCTGCTCTTATCCCCGCCAGAAACACACACACTAGAGGCGCATAAATGCAGTTCACTACACACGCGTGTGTTCACTTAGCCATTAAGTCAGTTACTGTGCAAACTATTCGCCTTCAGCCCCCGCGTAAAAATCCCCAGCAGCTTGAGGAACTCCAGGAGGAAGCACTTCCCAGGGCTCCCCCGCCTCTGAATGTGCCCGTTCCGGGCACACGGAATCTGGCAGAAGTTAACTCCTGCCTGAGTGTGGTCGGCAGGGTGATCGCATGGGTGTAATAATTTATGGTTCTAATTTGAACATTTCACCTAAAATGTCACATGGTGTGCTCGAGTGTGAAACTGCTGCTACAGAATGACATGCTGATGACTCTGTAATAAACAAGGGGCACTGTTGTGCTGGACCCCGTACAGGACACGACAAGGTGTTCCTGAGTAACTGAAGAGTGTAGATGCTCTGCACAGACCTTTCCGTCTCCAGCTCAAAACCCCTCTTCCTGAACCCACCCCAGAAACACACATCTGCAGTTCGCACAGCCTGTCCTCGGCTTCTCTGCACAGTAGGGGCTCTTTCACTCACGCACCTGCAGTCAAGTCTTCTACCCAACTGAAACTGAATACCAGTCTTTAAAACCTAACTTCAAAGTGAAATCAGAGGGCATCGACCCTTTTCTCACTCTTAAGAGAAAGGAGCTCAGAAACCAGTGCCAGAGGCCCCCCAAGAAACGCGTGGCGCCCCCCATCCACCTGACTGCGGCCGCTGCAGGACGGGGCGCAGGCCGCCCGCTTCATCAGCTGGTGGACGAGACCTTCCATACACGGCGTCCAGACCCCCGGACTCCGGCAGCCCCTGCTCCGCAGCTGCGGTCCGCATCTGAACGCTGTGTTTTCCAGACATGCACAGAACTCCCTGGTGCTAGCTCACTGGGGCAGGTGTAATGACACTTCCGGAATCTTCTCTCTGGAGACTCCCCTACACACACGGTCTAAGGTCCGTCTCAGCAACCGTCTTTTCAAATGGATGTGGTCGTCACCTTCACAGTCCTGTTTCCCAACGTCCCTTACAGAATTTAACCCCACTTCTTGTCCTACAAAATTAAAACTTGGGGGGAAACAGAAATGGCTTTGTTATATCCACACATTAAAATAAAAGTCAAGCTAAATGGCACCTGCAAATCAATTTCTCCCTGGAGGAACTCCACACTCCTTGATGCGCAAAGGCAGAAGGGGGGACAACGGAAGCCAAGACTCCATGGACCCCCAACTGCAAACGGAGGGGAGCGCTGAACTCGTAAGTGACTGACACACCACTGTGCACTCCAGCAGGAACCCGCTCTCTGCGCTACACGCACCCTGCAATCTTTCAGCAGGGTGCTCCCACAAATGACTTTGCTACAATGTTGAGAGAGCCTCAAAAGAGCATCTGCATTTTAACTTTAAAAACTCATGTGTGTGCTCACTTGTAAGGAGTCCGGTAGGGGTCAAAGGAAATAAGACAACGGGGAAGAGTGAGTAAGACACTCCAGAAGAGGCTGAGAATGCTCTTCAGGCTCAGACAGGGCCCCAGAACAGAAACAGGGAAACACCTCTGGGAACCAAGAAAGGGCTGGAAAACTACTGCCTCTCAGCTTCCACTTCTGCTCTAAGAGTTGTCCAGAACAGCGGATTTCTCCAGTTCCAGGGCACATAAATGATTTGGGGAAATGTGGTAGGGAGTAAGCCATCCCCTCAAAATGGTGTACTGTAAGAAGCATGTATCTCAGGATCTAAAAATACGAAAAATATGCGACTTCAAACGGAGGAGGGGCTCCAACAGGCTTCCTGGGGGGCCACAGACTGCTGCCGACGGAAACCAAGGCCCGGCCTCCCAGAGGTGTGCGGGCTCAGGGCGGCACTCTGCAGTGAGCACACGCACTGTTGGCTTTCTCCACCCATCCCCCCACGTACTGACCCTATTTCAGAATGCTACTTTCCTAAATTGAAAGCAAGGAAAACTGTTCAAAGCCAGCAAGTCTTTGTTTCTTAAACATTCGCAACCTACTTACAAATAAGTTCTGTGAACAAAAAATAAGTTTTGTTATTCTTTAATCTTACTTTATTTAGGTCAAGGAACTCTTCAGCACAAGTTCACCATCATAACAATGTCCTATGATAACCTTGGCAGCCGACCTCAGCAGAATTGTTCACCAATATCATCCTTAAGGTTCCCCCCCAACCCCAGGACTTCAAGGAACTCAATTATTGTTTTGACCAGACTGTGCCCTGTGACTTATCTAAACTAGGGTGGGAAATGCATGCTCCGCATACAGGGGCATCCAAGAAAAAGAAAAAAAAAACACATGTTGGCCTAGAACAGGAACCAAGGCACTTGGCAGCTATGCCCAGGATGGGTTTGAAGTCTCAGTTCAAAGGCTCATGGAACGAACATGCCTATACCCTGATTCTCCAGGGATCACCTGTTTCCTCCCCAAAACATGGTAAAACTGCAGAAAGTTCAATGACCGGCCTACCAGGTTCCACGGTAGCTCCTCAAATGCCCAGGTGAAAGGGAGAGCTCCAACAATTTCCACGGGATTGCAGTGGTTTCCTTTCCAATAACGTGGGTTTTGTTTTTCACTGTTTCTACTCTCATTAAGCAATACGGGGGACAGAAGGGCCAAGAAAGGGGGACCAGGCCAGGGGCTCCACACCACGACATTTTCTCTCCAATCCTGGGATGACAAGCTGGGGAACACGCGGGCCTGCGCACTGGACCGGCCACAGGAGACAAGAGGCACGGGGTCCTTTCCTGTCGTCCGAGGGGCAGAGGCTGCAATCACTGCCTAGCGCCCTGTGCCTGTCCCCACGGAGCCTGGGCCGCGAGACGGGCCGGAGTTCCCCGAACTTCCTAACAGCCCCTCCTCCAAACTGACCCAAAACATGATTCCCACAGAACACGGGCCCCGGTCTCTAGCACTGAAGGACGCTATGCTTCAAAAGTTCAAACGTAGTAATTTTTTTTTCATTATACCTGAAAAAAAAAAAAAAAAAGCACACACCACACAGCAGCACACACTACATTACCGCATTCACGGGAGAAGGGGGACTTCAGCGCCGGCTTGCGGCATACCTGACCCAGCACAGGGGACGAGGAGCCGCCGTCGGGCCGCGGGCCCCGTCCTGGCCCCACCGTTACCTGTAAACGGGCTGCAGGTGCGCTCAGCGTCCCTCCACGCCTGAAACGCCCTACCGCGATCTCAATCAAAAGCAGGGGAGGAAAGTTTCTTCCGGAAGGCGCAAAAAAGGTCACAGATTGGATGAATGAAACAGGGCTAAGGGCACTGAGAGCAGGACTGTCGCTGGAGTCAGAAAAAGAGAAGTCAAAGATTTTTTAACGTGAGACCGGCTCTAAGCGGCCGTGGTCCAGATACGACTGCACAACACGCTCTGGAGGACGGTTTTATTGAGCGCGGACGGTTCCGGGCGGGCGGCGGCGGGCGGGAGACCGCGGGGCGGGTGGCGGTGACGGCGGGGCCGGACCCAGGCAGCTTCGCGACGACAGAGAGGGGTCGGACGTTGGCGCGTGTCCTCCGCGGACCTTCCACTGCCCCCGCCGCCCGCCATGCCCCCGCCCCCCGCCGGCCGACCGCAGGCGAGGCACACCCTCCCGGCCGCCGCGCTCCCGCGGTCACACCCCCACCACCCGCGCGCACGCGGCCTCGCCGAACCGGCCGGCCCCCGCGCGCCCCTCGGTGCGGACGCCAGCCGCGACCCCGGCCCCCTCCTGGCCTTGCGGGGAAGGGCGAGGGGCGGCGGCCTGGCGGCCTAGCGGCCGTGGGGCGCCCGCATGGGAAGTCGGGCTCTCCGGGGAAGGTCACTCACCCGCTGCATGGCTTTTAGGATCAAAGCCAGCTCGTAGCGGGGCATGCCTCCACACACGGCGCGCCGCTCCGGCCCGCGCCGGCTCCCGAGACTCGGAGAGGCGCGGCCCGCCGGGACCCGCGGAGCTCCTAGGCCGAGAGGCTGCCGGGCGGCGAAAGCAGCTCCGGCCGCGCGAGCCCGGGCTTAAAGGCTCTGGCATCTGCGCAGACCGCGCGCCACGCCCCCGTGCGCCACGCCACGCCCCCTTCTTAAGGCGGCCGCGGCCCCTCGACAGCCCGGCTCCCCGCGAGGACCCCCGGGACCGCCGATCCGGCAGCGGTAGCGCTGGGAGAGCGTTGTGGGCTCGGCCAGCAGCGGCCCACGGAGCCCTTATGCCCCCTCAGGTCTTGTCGCCGCCGCCCCCGCTGCGGCCAATGCCGCGCCTGCTACCTAGGGTTCTCGAACCAGCTGGAACTTTCCATGCCTTCCGTCTCATCCTAGGCGGCGGACGAGCGTGCGCCCCGGTGTGCGCGTGCGCTGCTGTGCGGCCTCTCTGTGCGCGCGCCTCTCGCTCGCGACTCCCCGCCAAGAGGAGCCTTCTCAGTGGCCTGGGCCTCCGGGTGGGCTGGCGGCCGGCTCGCGTGCTCTGCAGCCCCCGGCCGCGCACGGAGGCTCCCGAACGTGCCCGCTAAGGACTGCGCGCCCGCGCTGGGCGCGGAAGGCCGGCGGGGATGCCCCGGGCGACCTGCTGCTCTCGCGGCTTCCTGGGCCTCTTCCCTGGAGCGGTGGGCCTAGGGCTCTCAGGCTCTGAGCCGCCGCGCGGGGGCCGCTCGGGGCCGCTCGGGCCCATCCCCCGCCCGCTGCCTGACCTTGCCAGGGTCCTGCACAAAGGGGACACGGAGGGCAGCCACTTCCCAGGGCAGTGATGCCTTTGAGTGAGCTGATGTACGTAAATCTCTGAGAGCCATGCCTGCCCCCAGAGGAGCCACGCGGGCATTTGTTGTGTGAGCGGGCATGACCCACGTGTTGTTGCCAAGGGCAGGCTAATACATTTGGCTCAAACCAGTGTTCTTTAGTGCTCGGCATTTATTTAGGGGACCAACTGAGGGCTTTCGAGCCTGAACCATGGGGATCGGAGCATGCCTGGAGGGCGGGGGGGGGGGGGGGGGTGTCTCCTGAACACAGGGTTACCTCTCTCTCTCTCCAGCCCCTGCTATGCTCTGCCTGCAGTTGTACTAAATGCATTTTTCTCCAGCACCACTCCTTAGAGATCGAGGTCCTTGCGAGTGTCGCCCCTGCCCTGCCTCTCCCCATTAAAAGGGTCTCTAAGTGAGACGTCTCTCAACTTGAAAGTGCCTTAATGATAACAGGTAAAACTTACTGAGCCCTTGTTGTACACCAGGCACCACACTAAGACTTTTACACGTATCATAAAATCCTTGACAGCATGTGAAGCAAGTCACGATTATTAACCCCACTTCAGGGATTCAGAAATAGAGGCATGAAAAGGTGGTGTAACTAGCTCCAGGTCAAACATACTAATAGAAACAAAATTTGACTCAGACTTTGTGAAGGTTCAGCCCACAGTTTGTCCAGCCTCTGGTTCTCCTGCCACACAGTTTAAGGAGTTGGTATTATTTAGTGGGTTTACCGTGTATTCCATATAAACCAAGAAGAGATTCCCATTGGTCACCTTATCCAGAGATTTTGCTACTTTTCATCTGCTTTCCACCCCCCACAAAAGGTAAGGATGCTTTGGATACAACCTTATCTATTCTTGAACTTCTACATAACCCCTGTTCTTCCAAAGAGAAACCATACTGGCTTACCACAAGATATACAAGTTACTGGTTGGTATAGACTAAGTTAACCCTTGGTTTACAAGAGTAGACTACTTACTGTAAGTTGAGCAACAGAAGGAAGCAAGGCACTTCCGGCCCTTACAAATTTTCCAGGGTGGTCCCTATGTCAACTCTTCCCGATGTTATGAACCACGTCCCATTTGGTGAATGAGAAAATATGGACCCAGAAGTAGTAAGTGAAGCCTAAGACCTCGGCAGTACCGTGAGCTGACTTCCACTTTCAGCACTTCCTCTGGAAACGCCACAGTTTTTCCCTAATCCCTAGTGGAGAGTGAGAATCTTGCTTTCCCTCTACTTCCTCGAACGTGACAAGCGAAATAAGGAAATTAGCCTGATTGGCTAAGGCTTCAGCACCCTGAACCATCCCAGTCTGGGGGGCACCCACCAGCTCATTCCATTTATTCTCAAAGGGAGAGAGAGGGCAGCTACCCCGATTTTCCCCCTTCAACATTTGTTTTTAAAGCACAGCCCCAGAATGCTTGTGAGGTCGTTAAAAGTCAGTAATAAAATCCAAAGGAATGCTGGGGCACATTGAGTGTCTCCCTACTGTAACCACAAACCTCACCAAAAATATCTTTTTAACTTTATACTACACATACTCATCATTTAGAAATATAAAACATCACAGCAGGAGTTAGTGTCTTAATTTTAAAAAATTATTCCAATACTTAGGACTAAGCTAGCCAAGGCAGTGAAAGATCTGTACGCTGAAAACTGTCAAACAGTGATGAAAGAAATTAAAGCAGACACAAATAAATGGAAAGATATCCCATTTTCCTGGGTTAAAAGAATTAATATTCTTAAAAAGTCCATACTAACCAAAGCAATCTATAAAGCCAATGCAATTCCTATCAAAATCCCAATGGTATTTTTTACACAAATGGGAGTCATAAAATTCATGTGGAACTACAAATGACCCTGAATAACCAAAGCAATTCTGAGCATGAAGAATAAAGCTGGAGGCATCACACCTGCCGATTTTAAACCATATGACAAAGCCATGGTAATCCAAAGTGTAAGAATACTGGCGTAAAAACGGACATCTAGGCCAATGGAACAGAATAGAGAGTCCCGAAATAAACTCACGCGTACACAGCCAACTGTCGCCCGGCAGGGTTGCCGAGAGCACGCGGTGGGGGAGGGTGGTCCCCTTAGCACGTGATGCTGGGAACATGACATCCACGAGCAAAAGAATGAACAGGACCTTTATCTTGCACAGATGAAAAGTCAACTCAAAATGGATTCAAAGACTTGCACATAAGACCTGGAACCATAAAACTCCCAGCGGGGAGAAACGGGGGAAGCTTCTTGACATTGGCCTTGATAACAATGTTCTGGGTATGACACAGGCAGCAAAAGCAAAAATGGAAAAGTGGGATTGCACCAAACTAAAAACCTTCTGCTCTGCAAAGGAAACAGCACAATGAAAAGGCAACCTGCAGAAGTGGGGGGGGGGATATTTGCAGACCATGTGTCTGATAAGGGATTGATATCCAAAATACATAAGGAACTCAAACAATTCGGTAACTAAATAAATAGCCTCATTTTAAAACGGGCAAAGCACCTCAGTTTCTCCAGAGAAGGGAAAGACGCCCAACGTCGCAAACCCCCCGGGAATGCAGATCCAAACCACAGTAACATATCGTCTCACACCTGTCAGGGCAGCCGTCATCAGAAAGTCAAGGAGCCGCAGGTGTTGGGGGGGAGGTGGAAGAAAGGACCCCTCGTGCACTGCCGCTCGGACTGTAAATGGGAGCAGCCATTATGGAAAACGGCATGGAGGCTCCTGAAAGAAAAAATAAGTCAAACTACCTTACGATCCAGCAATTCCACCTCTGGTTGCATATCTCAAAGAACTGAAATCAAGATCTCGAAATGGTGTCTGCACTCCCCTGTTCATGGAAGCATTGTTCCCAATAGCCAAGACAGGCGAGCAGTCTAAGGGTGCAGGAGCGAATAAAGAAAATCAATTTTTACAACGTGGTACAATGGAATATTATTCGGCCTTTGAACAGAAGGATAAACCTAGGAGACTTTATGTAAGTGAAATAAGGCAGACACAGAAGAACACATATGTATCATATAACATGATATGTGTGTACATATGTATATATCCCCTTATGTGAGGCACCTGAAACAGCTACAGAAGCAGAGACACAAGGGTGACTGGCAGGAGCTGGAGGAAAGGGGACTTGGTCACAGAGGACAAAGTTCCAGTCATCCGTGAAAAATTATTACTCTATAACTTAGGGTCTCCACAACATCGAATATGGTTATGTTGAAGATTTGATTAACCAGAAACCTTGATTCATTTTCAAGCATGTTTTCAAAACAGTAACCTCAGTGTACGCCCTGGGTCAGTTTAACCACCTTTGCGCTCGTACTTGGTATTGCTGAGTAACGGGCCTCGGCCCTGGGCTGGCGCAAGATGGTTAATTCTCGGAGGCAGCGTCGTTTTTATCACTGTGTCTCATGTGCTGAGCCCTCGCTCTGAACCAGGAACCGTTCTAAGTGCTTTGCATGTATGAATAGTAGCGTTCACTCCCCACGCCAGAATGGTTGCCGTCACTTCCCCCATTTCACAGATGAGGAGGGTGAGGCGTGAGAGGCGGTCGGCAACTTCCCCCGCGTCGTGCGGAACACAGAGCGTCCTCACTGCGCCCTGACGCCACGCTGCACCTCGGTGTTTGCCAGACAGCGCAAACTGAGTGGCTGTTTGTTCACTGACAAACTCGTGCCGAGGCCCCACTGTGCACGCTCTGCTTTGCACGCTGAGTTCCACCGCCAGCACCCAAATCAGCGGGCCTCCCCCGAAGGCCTCCAGAGTTCCCACGCACGTGGCTTCTCCCTTATGCCTCCAGCTTGTGTGAGTCTCGTCTGCGCAGAAAAGCCTTAGCTTAGCCCCGTCGCCCTTTCAACGTGTCACTCATCTTTCTTTCTTTTACAGTCACACTTCTCCAAGTGCCCGGTCCGGGTGCATCTCCTGCCGGCCTTCGCCGTCTGCATTAGGCCACGCCTTCGCTCTGGTCTTCACTCTGGTTCAGGCACCGAGCGTCGCAGTCGGGGACCCCTCTGCAGTCCTGAGGGTCTCGTCTTTGACACCCATGGCCCCACATCCTTGGGCCATTCCTTTGCCTCCTGGGCCCCTTTTCCAGCTCTGTCACCCGCTCCTGTCCCTGGACGTGGCTGGTCTCCAAAGCAAAGCAGAGTCCTAGCGGCAGGACTGAAGGCAGGACCTTCACATCACCTGAGTTGCGTCATCCAGGTGCAGGGGACTTCGGCTCCCAAGAACCCCGAATTGACCTTTCCTGCCGGCATCCCAGTCTACCCTAAGAGTACAGGTGGGAAGTGAAAAGTGCATGAAATCAGTGATCTCCCAACCTGTGGATAAGATCTGACAAGGAGACCAGGGAACTTATTTTTCGCAGGCCGTGCACCTCCGAGCTAGCACGACGCAGAGAAAAAAGCTTTAGTTCACCAGGTGCTTTGCCTCTCCCGTGCGCTGTGTGCTCCGAGGCCAGTTTCATTGTTGCCAATGAATAAATCCACAGCAGGGCAGGTCCTCCAGTATTCTAAAAGGCTCGTTCTAGGTATCACTGGGAAGAGGTAAGATAAACCCAAATTGTCATTCTACCCATGTAACTTTCTGTCTGAATACAACCCCAGACAGCGAGAAAGTATTCCCCGGGTGGAACCAAGTCCTACTCTAAACTGTCAGTCATCCGGGGTCAGCCTTTCGTGGCCTCCAGGGGAAAGTGAGTCTCCGATGGGGGTGCATGCACCCCACCTCCTGCCCCTCCCCTCCCCGAGCCCTCCCTCGGGAGGTTTCCCAGCTGACTGCTCCCGGCCTCACTGGTCAACTCCTCTCCCCCTACTCGGCCACTCCAGGCGCATCTCTGTTCCTCCGCCGAGGGTCCCGACCCGAGACACAACACTTCAAACTTGTTTTGTTTTTAAATGTTTTACCAGTGAAGCCACTGTGATTTCCTGAACCACGCACACCCTCGCCCACAGTTTTAGACCCTTTCGGCCATGCTGGTTTGCCCTCGCTGAGTTCTCTCTGTCTTCTTGGCGCGTCTTCTCGGGCACTCTCGGAACCCACGTCCCCCTAGCCCACTCGGTCCATCCTGTGGGAGGACGTATTGCGGGTGCCGCCACGTGTCCCTAGGCCAGGCGTTCTGTTCCGCAGGTCTTGAAGCATTTCCCTCCTTTCCAATCCACCTACTTCCAAAGTATCCCTCCAATTTTGATCAATTAAGTTTTTTCAGGGCAGAAGCTCAAATTTGGGTTCCACTGACAAGAAAATAAAAAAGGTAAAGCAAACGTAGCCTAAACGGGCTATTTCTTACCTTCGCCCCTGCCTACCCTCCCCTGCAAAAAAATTATCAGATGTTTGTAGGAGATGTTCTTCTCACAGCACTATCATTTTTAGGGAAGAAATGCCTAATATGTTTCATAACTTTATAGCTTTTAAAAAAGACGAAATACTTCCTGCACCTCCATGTGTTAAAGGAGCTCATTTTTCTTTCAACTTTATTACGTGTCCCCAACAGCCTGTGGGGGGCCCACACGTGTTCTTCACATTAAATGACAATAATGTGGGAGGTGTTAAACAGTTTTATGGGTTTGTTTGGGTTTTTTTTCCACAAGGGCAAAATCCAGAACACACGTGGCAGGAATCTAGGTTTTGTGAAAGGGACAAAGGCCGTGAGCTGGAGGGGTTTCTGAGAGGCGACACAGTGTCTGCAGGAGCGGCAGGGCCGGGCCCCACGCAGACGGCAGGGCGCTTGGTCAGCACTCGGGCGGGGCGAGAGGGGCACCACCAGGCCCCAGGGGACTCAAGGGGGCAGGTGTGCAAGCAGGGACAAGCCCCGAGGGAACTGCAAAGGCCGGGTGGCGGGGGCGGTGGGGGGCAAGTGGGGCGGAGGAAGGAGAGTGAGGAGATAGAGTCTCAGGATGTGGTGCCAGGATGGTGGTGGGGCAGCTACTGGGGCAGGAGGCAGCAGTGGCGCCTGGGTTTCTTCTTAAGAAACTGAACTTTTTTTTTCTGATCACACCCATAGGTAGTATTTCCTCAGCCACTGGTCCATAAAGCTATGTTATAACCTAATATATCAGTAGTTTTTTCCTCCAGATGTCTTATCTTCATAAATGTTTATAGCCAGATTATAATCTTCTGGAGATGGCTCAGGACTTTAACCGAAAGACGGGAAGGGGAAGGTCCGAAGTCTGGCCACCTGGGGAGTGTTGGAGGGCATGTGTCCGATGCCACGCATCAACCCTTCCCGCTAAGGTGGGCATCCAGGAGTCGTCTCAAAGTCCAGTCCACTGTGAGCATCACCCCACCCCGGGCGCAGGGCTCTGGTGGGTCCCGTGGAGGAAATTCCCTCATCATCAGACAGGGCGGAGTGACGTTGAGGGAGAGGACCAAAGCCACAGGCGCTGGGTTACGACCCTCCTTATGCAGCCCCGTTGACTGCAGGTTTGCCTGGCCGGACAGAGTTGGGGCCTCAGTCTGAACTTCACCGGACTTCCCTTTCACTGAGGAAGAAGACCCCGGGAGGTAGCAGCGTGTGGGGGGCAGAGGGGTTTCCAGCAGAGAACACAGTCAGGAGACAAATGGTCTCATGCAGTGGACACGGCGTCTGTTGGGAAGCCAGACCCCTCGAAAGCAGCAATGAGAAAGGTTTTATACTTTAGAATGTAGCAAATCAGGATACAATATTTTACCATTAGGTAGGATCTATTTTTTTCAAGTTGCCCATACTTTTGAAAATAAACATAACGGCAACAAGAGCAGTGTCTATCTATGCTGCAAAAAAAAGAAAAAAAAATCCTTATATGCAATTAAATTAAAATCACAAGATAATTGGGAGCTATCGGGTGATGTGTCCTACAATAAACCATCTTGAACTTTCAACCTGGGTTTACTGAGACCTCAGGAGAATATGTAGGAAATACCTTGGGAATCTAGCTCCCAACTTGAATAAAGAAGTCCACAACTGACCTTTGTATCAAATACCTGATCGCTAAGAAAACTTTAAATAACCATGTGGACCAGTGCTCCTCTATAAATTTTTTTTAAAGATTTCATTGATTTTTAGAGAGAGGGGAAGGGAGGGAGAAAGAGAGGGAAAGAAACATCAATGTGTGGTTGCCTCCCGTGTGCCCCCTACTGGGGACCTGACCCACAACCCAGGCCTGTGCCCTGACTGGGAATCGAACCAGCAACCCTTTGCTTTGCAGTCCAGTGCTCAATCCACTGAGCTATACCAGCCAGGGCTCCTCTATACAATTATTGCGAATAGAGCAATTTGTGATAGTGAATAATTATATACCGTGCTATTATTAAATGATCCCCACAAAGGATTAACTTCAGCAATGGTCAATTGCTTACAAATCCTTTGCCTTTTTCTTTTCCCCTCTGCTCCAAAATATTCAAAACCTCCGTGAGACGGACGTTGAGGCCAAGAATGACAATCAGTCACTAGTGTGGCTGGTTGACATTCAAGAGCAACCAGGTAGGAGAATCTCTTCCTGTTATTAATGATTCAGGGATTAAGAAGCAACGAGTCCCTGGCTGCGGCACAGCAGGCAGCTCGCCTGCCGGTGAGGAAGACCAGCTTCTGACTTAGAACACAGAGCGGTTCACCTGGACTCCAGCTGCGATCCCCAGTTGGGTGCGCATGCAGACACGGGAGGCTAGAACCAGGGACCCTTTCTCTCACCACCTCACTGTACTCACCTGGGTACCAGTGACTCGCATCCTGCCCCTGTGGCTGAAGGATCTTTCCAAAAATGTAAATCTGATTCAGTCTCTCCACAGTTTAAATACTTCAGTGGCTCCCCATAGCCCTCAGGGAAAAGTCCACACTCCTCACAGGGCTTTATGAACAAGGCCCTTCCTTCTGCAGGGCACCCTCCCAACCCCACCCTGCTCCCCTCTGCCCTGCCTCCACCACCCCTCTAGGGACTCCTCAGCACAGCACACCACCCTGTCTGCAGGTCCCTGAGCTCTGCATGCAGTTTCCCTCCTGCCCTCTGCCCTTTGCTCTCTGCCTGGAGCCCACTCCACTTCCTTTACCTGGCCTACTCCTAGCAACCACCCCCATATTTTTAAATTATGAACCATAGAAACAGAGATTGCATGAAACCCATAGAGAATTTGAAGAAGAATTCTTTAACGTGCATCCCAGAATTCCACATCCTCTTCTGTGCCTCTCTGGAGACACAACCCCGCCCCTCCCCACTTTCCTTGCTTTTCTTTTTTTTTTATGGTCTTATCCTCTAGGTAGCATTGCCTGAGTGGTAGCTTATTCCTGTCTGCATTTCGAATGTGCCTTGCTGTTCCTCCCCTCAACATTGTGTTTAGGAGATCCACCCAAGTTTCTGAGTGTAGCTGCAGTTCATTTGTTTTCTTAGCTGATACAATTCCATTGTCCAACTAAACCACTGTTTATCCGTCCTGCTGATGAGGTGGTCGTTTCCTGTGTGGGCAGCTGCTACGAATAACCCTGCTGGGAATGTCCTTGTATGCGTGGGCCCATGCATTTGTGTACACGCTCAAGGGCTTCCTCTGCGGGCTGTAGCAAGAGGGGACTGCCAGCTCCCAGCGTGTACAAAACTTTAACTCTTGTAGATCACGCCGGTTTTCCAAAGCGGTGGTCCCGGTCTGCCCTTCTTACAGCAGTGTGTGTGCATTTGCTGATTCCTCTTCTTTGCTGAGGTCTCAGTTTTGACCATCACCCTGCAGAAGGCTCGCCCTACCTTGAAAATCTGGATCAGAGGCACCCCACTTGATTCGCTTCGGCATCTGTGCTTATGCCACCGTCACACGAATCTCACCTGGCTGCGCGTGCGTGACAGATGTGAGAGGATGCAGCCCAGACCCCCAGCTGCGGTCCCTCTAGATCCTCCACCTTGTTAGTACTGAGGCCACACACCCCTCAGGTTGCTCCCAGTCAGGGACTGAGCACAGTGGAAATGCCCCCGGGACCCCCCCGCCCACCACCAAAAAAAAACTGACCTTGGATAAGAATCTCACTCCATGCAAAAATTAACTCAATCATAGACCTAAAGGTAAAAATACAACGCTGAAAAACTTCTGAAAGATCTTTGTGACTCCGGGTTAAATTAGGATTTCTTAGTTGTGGCACCAAAACCACAGTTCATAGAAGAAAACATGGATAAGTCAGACTTTATTGAAACTGAGAACCTCTCTACTGTTGAGAAGACATAATTAAGAAACAAGTCACAAACCACAAAAGAAAGGTTTACAAATCACCTGCCTGATGAAGGATTTATGTCCAGAATGTAGAGAGAAACTTGAAACTCAAAGGTCAATGACAAGAAACGACCTCATTTTTTAAATGGGCAAAACACATGAACAGATGCTTCGTGAAAGATGACAACAGATAAGTGTCATTAGTTACTCGGAAAATGCCGCCACCAGCCTACGGAAACGGCGACAGTTGAAAAGACAAGACCGGATGTTGGGGAGGAGACGCGGCCGGCTCCCTCCCGCACCGCCGAGGGAATGCAGAACGGTGCGATTGCTCCCACGAGTTCTTAAAACGTTGCAGGTAGACCTCCCCTGGGACCCCGCCCCTCCGCTCCTGTGTAGGCACCTACAACGGGCGAAAACAAGCGTCCGTGCGAAGATTTGGACACAACGTTTACAGCAGCTTATTCGTAAAGGGCAGAAACTGGAAACAATCCGAATGGCCATAACAGGTGAATGGTGATGTGCCCACACAACAGAATACTACAGGGTCTGGCACAAGTAACACCCCTGTTGTTACACGGAAATCTTTTATCACAAACTCATAAGCATGAAATTCTTTAACAACAACATCACACTCAGGCACACCACATGACATTTTGGGTGACACGTTCAAATTGCTGTCCACCTTGCGCAAGACATTCGGGTACCCTGCCAGCCACACTCGACCGAAAGGAGGATAACGACCAATCTAAAATCAATAAACAACCAGAAGAGCCAGGAAATCAAACTGCATGGAACTCCAACGATCAAGGAATTAAAGAAAAAGTCAACCAGAACAACCAGACCGGTAAGAACCCGCAGCGAGGCATGGGACTGCGCACTCCGGTGGGCGGCTGAGAAAAATCCAGGCGCGGCGCAGGCTGCGCGGGGGGCGGGGGGCTGGCTGAAGGTGGGACTGAGACTCAGCCACTGTGGAGTACCGGGCGGTTGCTGCCGGGGAGAAACCCCATCTCACACGAGTCCGTGGGGAACTGCACTCGAGAAGAGCAGGGCAGCCACATTGTTCCCGCTCGGACCCCTGCCCCACAGGCTGCAGGAGCATTGCCCTGCCCCCTTACCACTGATCAGCTGTGCCAAGACAAAGAAATAAGGCCCAAATGAAAGAACAGAGCAAAATTCCAGAAAGAGAGCTAAGCGAGGAGAAGACAGCCAACCTGTCTGATGGAGAATTTAAAGCCCTGGTAATCAAAATGCTCACAGAACAGATGGAGCTTGGTCAAAAAGTGAAAAAACAAATGAAAGATACCCAAAGTGAAATAAAGCATAATATTCAGGGGACCAACAGTGACTGGAAGGAAACCAGGACTCGAAGCAATGATTTGGAACAAAAGGGAAAAATAAACATCCAACTGGAACAGAATGAAGAAACAAGAATTCAAAAAAGTGAAGAGAGACTTGGGAACCTCTGGGACAACCTGAAACATTCTAATATCTGAATTATAGGGGTGTCAGAAGGAGAAGAACAACAGCAAGAAATTGAAAATTTATTTGAACAAATAATGAAGGAAAACTTCCCCAATCTGGTGAAGGAAATATACTTCCAGGAAGCCCAGAGTCCCAAAGAAGGTGGACTCAAACGGGAACACACCAAGGCACGTCATCATTAAGTTACCCAAGATTAAATATAAAGAGAATCCTAGAAGCAGCCAGAGAAAAGAAGAGAGTTACCTACAAAGGAAGGCCCATAAGACTGTCAGCTGATTTCTCAAAATAAACCTTGCAAGCAGGAAGGGGCTGGAAAGAAGTATTTGAAGTCATGAAAGGCAAGGACCTACATCTAAGATTAATCTATCCAGCAAAGCTTTCATTTAGAATGGGAGGGCAGATCAAGTGCTTCCCAGACAAGGTCAAGTTAAAGGAGTTCATCATCACCAAGCCCTTATTATATGAAATGTTAAAGGGACTTATCTAAGAAAAAGAAAATAAAAAATATGAACAGTCAAATGACAATAAACTCACAACTATCAACAAATGAACTTAAAAGAAGAGAAAAACAATGAAAACAAAACTAAGCAAACCACCAGAACAGGAACAGAACCAGAGAAATGGACATCACACAGAGGGAGTTCGGTGGGGAGGGGGAAGGGAGGAATAGGGCAGGGAAGGTACAGGGAAGAAGAAGCACAATTATTAGGCATAAAATAGACAGGACAGGTTAAGAATGGCATAGGAAACAGAGAACTCAAAGAACTTATATGTACAACCCACAGACATCAACTAAGCTGGGGTGGGGATGCTGGAGGGTTGGGGGTGCAGGGCAGAGGGGGATAAAGGGAGAAAAATTAGGAAAACTGTAATAGCATAATCAATAAAAATATTTAAATAAATATATACTTAAATAAATAAACAATAAAGGAATGAACTATTATTGATCTATTCAACAACATAGATCAAGGGCGTCAAACTCATTTTCACCGGGCGCCACGCGTCACCCTCATGGTTGCCTTCAAAGGGCCGAGTGTCACTTTAGGACTGTGTGAATGTAACTGCTCCTTAACAGCTAAGCAAGAGCTCAGCGCTGCCCCTGGGTAGAAACAAGGTGCCAGGCCGGATGAAACAAGGTGGAGGGCCGGACTTGGCCCGCAGGCCTTGTGTTTGCCACCTGTGCCACAGATGAATCTCAATAATGTTGTGTGAAAGAAACCAGGCAAAAAAAAGAGTGAATCCTGTATAATTCTACTTATATAAAACTCTGGAAAATGCACACCACAGCAAAAACCAAATCAGTGATTGCCTGAGGTGGAAGGGAGGAGGAGAGATTACAGAGGGGCACCGTGAAGTTTGTGGGAGGGGGCGGGTGCACTTGTCATCTTGGTCAAGGCAACGGTTTCATGGATGCGTACATAGGTCAAAACTTAAATTGTCTGCTTCAAACATGTATAATGTGTTCCGACAGACCTCTACCCTCATGGACCCCTGTTTCCCTTCACCCGAATTCCGGGATGAGAGGTCAAGTTCACACCCATCTCTGGCATTCAAGTCAAGCAAGCAAAACAAAACAAAAAAAACAAGTCTAGGTAGAAAGAATATTGTTAAGTTTTACAGGAGATGAAAAGGTTGGTAAGAAGCAGTCCATGTCTTTGAGAAGTTATAATCTAGCTGCAGAAGATACACATATGCTTAAAATTAAAATGCCTAACAGGATTTAAGTACCGACTCCATGAAATACAACACGGCAGTGACTAATTGCTCAATGGAGAGTAAAGCAAAAAAATAAATTCGCAAAGAGAGCTTCCCCTGGACTGGGATGGTTCGAGAAGGCTCCCTGTAGACTGTGGGATCTGGGCTGGAATGCGAGGAATGGATAACATTAGCTAAATGGAAGGAGGAAGGAGAGTAAACACACACGATGCTTTGGTGGGGTCAAAGAAAGGTGACAGTGAGGAACCAAGCTGGACAAGAAGAGAAGGTTCTGAAAAAGAATAACAGGGTTTAACTCCACAGAAGTGGGACCAGAGGTGGAGGGCGCTGAGTGCCAGGCAGAGGGTTCTGACGCCCAGCCTTCACCTCCTCCCACTCGGAGAAGGTCCGGTGAGGCAGTGAGACTTCGGAGTGTGCGAGCGTGCGGCAGAGAGTGGGTGAGCACTCATGAGGAGCACGGGGAGGAGACGACCCCTCAGTGGACAGATCGCCCTGAGTCCTAGTTGCTGGTCACAGGTTCACGTGCTTGTAAAACATCGTTAGGGGAAGCTCGGGACATCTGTCCCATAGAACCTCCGTTCCTCTCGGAGGTGGGGCCCGACTCCACTCCAGAGTCACCATGGATAGATCCCCCCCCAAATCCTCCCCTCATTCAGCCAGGTGACAGAAGAAGATTCAGGCACGACCGTCGCACCGTCTCCCGTGATCCTGAATCCTCAGGGACGTGAGGAATAGTTAGGGGTCATCATCACGCTCCCCCGGCCCTTCCTGCTCCGAGCCTTGGCTGTGCTTCTAGCTCAGCCCCGTCCGGAGGCCTCTCGGTGCCCGGCCAGCCCGCCGGCCTCTGGTCAGTTCTGTGATCCCCCCACGTGTCCTTCTTCTGAATTTCATTTTTACCTGCGACACTAGAGTCTGTTTCTGTTGACCCAAGTCGAGAACCCCAACCGTACATTCTGTGGGTTTGAACAAAGGCGGCCACTCTGACAGTGTCATACAGAGTACTGTCACTTCTCCGAAAATCCTCTGCTGACTTACCCTTCCCCCCTCCCTCACCCGCAGCAGTCATCGATGTTTTTACAACTCCGTGATTTTGCCTTTTCCAGAATGTCTATAAGTGGACTAATACAATACATAGCCTATTTAGATACAACACCAAAGGTACAATTCCAGAAAGAAAAAACAACCCAATTAAAAAACATGGGCCAAAGACCGTATAGATACCTCATCAAGGAAGATATACACAGGGCAAAAAAACATATGGGAGACAATCCCCAACGTACGTCATCGGGGGAAGACAGATTACAACAAGGAGATGCCAGCACACACTCGTTAGCATAGTCGACACCCAGAACCCCGGGGGCACCGATGCTGCGGGGACAGGGAGCAGCAGGAGCCCCCAGTCCGTGCTGGTGGGAACGCACCATGGGGCAGCCCCTTGGAAAGACGGCGTGGTGATTTCGTACAAACCTGAACACACTCTTACCATATGATCCAGCAATCACGGTTCTTGCTACGTACCCAACAGAGTCGAAAGCTTATGTTCACACAAAAACCTAGAAGTAACCAAGGCATCCTACGGCGGGTGAACGGGAAAGAAACTGTGGCCCATCCGGACGGTGGAATATTACTCAGCAATAAAAAGAAATGAGCCATCAAGCCAGGAAAGATATGGAGGGAATTTAAATTCATGTTGCTAAGTAAAAGAAGGCAATCAAAAATGTTTAATGTTTTAAAACCCAGATTTTTCATAAGCCGTTATAAGTTTAACTCACAGATCTTACTCTTATTTATGTCTGGTAATTTTTATATAAAAACACTATTAATCACTTTCATCTTTTTCTGATTAACATTGAATTGACTCAAGTTTAACACAGTAAATCTTTCTAAATAATGTACCCTATTTATAAACATTTAATTCCCTAAAACATTTTAAGTACATTTAAAATTAAAATATACCTGTTTCTCTAAAACATTTTAAACACCTTACAGGGTCAACTTATAAAACTGACAAGTGAAATATTTCTAAGCTTTTAAGCAATTGTTGAAATTTAATAAATGGTGCGAATGCCGTTTCTTAAGATCCATAATGGATGGCCGCCAAATGTTTTCCAGTGTTAACTCACCCCTTGCCCCCCCCACCTTAAACGCCTGAGTTCTAGCTGGACCCACGCCCATCCGACGGCAGGCTGCTGCGTTTCCCAGCTAGCTGTGGCCGCGTGAGTCAGCCGGTGCACAGGAGCAGACGGGACGCCTGCCACAACCGGATCACATCCTGTAAGACACGTGCCCAGGACTCGCTTCTGGGCCACTTTGCCTGGAAGCAGCACTGAGCCAACAGCGACCAGGCGACCAGGCAGGGGAGACAGCTCCCTGGGCCAGAGCGGACCCAAAGGAGAGAAGGAACCAATTTCCCAGAAAACTGCGCTCAGCACAGCTGGTCAGCCCGCGGCTCGGACGGCTCCCTGCGTGACTGTTCATGAGAGTGAAATAAATTTCTATAATCTTGGAGCAAAACGGCACTTTGGAGTTGGACTCTACCCCAATAATAAACTTTCAAAGACTCTCTACAAACTGAATTCATTATATCCTCAACCATTTCAAATGAAAATTGAGTCTAACGGGCCCAGGTTCTAATATGCTGGGTTTTCTTCAAGGTTTCAAGTTCTCCTACACCCAGTTTATAATGATGATTAAAAGTCATTCCTAGCCCTGGCTGGTGTAGCTCAGTGGATTGAGCGCGGGCTGCGAACCAGGCATCGCAGGTTCGATTCCCAGTCAGGGCACATGCCTAGGTTGCAGGCCATGTCCCCCAGCAACCGCACATTGATGTTTCTCTCTTTCCCTCTCCCTTCCCTCTCTAAAAATAAATAAATAAAATCTTTAAAAAGTCATTCCTAACCTTACCACAAAGGGAATGCTGTATTTCATGGGATCTCAGATGTCTTAGATGACAAGATGCAACATTATTTTAACACCGTTAAGGAAGAAGAAATGCCACTGTTTGTAACTGCATGACGCCAGTGATCATGCATCCCAGTTTCCACGATGTTAAGACCAATAAAACAGAGGAATGCTCTGGTTTGGGTTCAGCTCCTGGTTTACTCTGATCTCTGTGTTTTCCTGGGGTTACAGGATCACTGACACAGCCGAGAGATGGAGGTGTGCTGTCTGAGCCAGCTGAACCTCGTGGCACAAGATTCAGGACCTTCAAGTCGTTCCAGATTCAAGTTCCTCGCAGACAAGCCAAGGCTGGGCCTGCCCATGGGTGCTCGGAGCTTCCACAGTGACTCTGCCGGGACAGCCGCAGAGGAGACCGGGGTCGGGGTGTCCGAGTCGGAGGCTGTGGCTGTGTCCACGCCTTTCGCCTGGAGCTTCACTTCATAACACCGTCTCATGTGTTTTATGGGTGCTTTCAAGTTTCCCCTTCAGCCTATTTCACATGGAGCCTCTTTCAACATTGCATCCCCAGATTTGGGTTGGGTGGGCATGCCCTGTACGTACACGCAGGCTCGCACACATCCGTACACACGGCAGATGCAGCGAATCGCTTTGCCGCCACGCTCTGAATATTTTATATTTTTGCCTAGCTCAGTGACCATCGTGTGGCAATTATTACAGTGAAAAAGCCAGCACGGGGATGGGTGAAAGGACTCGAGATTATACCCTCAAATCTGGGAAGAGGACGTGCAGCAGGAGCCCCCGAAGAGCTGGTTGTGACATCTTCGGTTTCTCTGGGGTAATGTGTCACTGTCTCTGCTGTGCTTCTGAAGTGTCCGACCCTGCCTCCCCTCTCCCCTCCTCTCTGGAGACAGGTGCTCCCTGCTTCCCCCTGCCCACCGTGGAAAATGCTAGCCCGTGGCCCGAGTGGCCCGAGGACACGCGTGCTGAGTTCCAGGGGTCGCTGACACTGACCAGCACCTCCGGTCCAGAGGGGTCTCTCACTTGAGACCCACATTGGAAAGAATGCCCACCCCGAACCCCAGAGAGTGCAGCCGTGAAGTACAAATGCTTGTTTCACAGGGAACAGCTACCCTGGGGACACATGGCCACAGCAGAGCTCACCAGGGTGGCTCTTTGGGGACAGTAAACCTTGGTGGTTAAGGGCATGGTGCTAAAGCCAGACTACCTGGTCCAAACCTCGGTCCCAGTGCTTAATGGCTGTGAGATCTTCACCGAGTCACTGAATTCTCTGGACTCGGCTTCCCCATTTGTAACAATATCACACCCAAGGCACGGGGTGGTGGCAAGGATCACGTGAGAGTGCGTGGAAGGCAGGGAAAGCCTGCCCGCCCTGTGGAAAGTTCTTTAATAGCCTCAAACTGTGTGTTTCAATGGGGGACACAGACGGGGAAGAGGGGGGAGGTGGCAGGAGCTTGCATGCCACCTGGGGCGCTGCAGTCACTGCAGGTTTGTGCGTGTGTGATGCCTTCGTGTGAACCACATCACCTGGTGTGGCTGCACCTCCCCAGTCTGACAAGACTCCATCTCGGTGGGATTTGCCCCCCAAACACACGTTCTCCATCCAGACCAAAGTGAGGCATTCAAAGGTCGGAGTGTCCACCCCTCCAGGCCAAGTCGGAGAAGGGGCTCTTGGAGTCATTCTGCTTGGGGTGGTCTCTGTAGGGGCTGGGGGCTGGGGGCACCACGGTGACCACAACGCACACCTTTCTGCCTCGGCCAGAAAAGCATGGAAGGTAAAACCAACGAGGCCAGGGCTCTCCTCAAGGTCACTGGATGGACACTGGGGACGTTTGGGGAGACAATGTGTGAGGAAAATCACAGTTTTGTTTGGGGCGAAAACAACACGAATGCCAGCACGTGAGGCAGCATCCTGGCAGAGGGTGCGGTGCTCAGAGCCAGGCTCCCCGGGGCTGGGCGCCAGCAGGCAAGTCCCTTAACCTCTTTATCGGTTTTCTCGTCTAAAACTGAAGCCTGCAGCAGTCCCGGGTCACAGGGTTGTTGTGAAAACGAAACACGTCTGTACACGAAAAGTGCCAAGCAGTGCCGGGGTCGGGAAGCATCAGCACAGAGGGGGGCCGGGGCACCACTGAGGGCCGGGGCGCCATGAAGACACCCGCGGGAGACGGGCCCCTCGCTGCTACACCCTGGCCAGAGTCGATGCTTGAACTGTGGCCGGGGCCCCGTAAGTATGTATTGGCAGGAGAAGGTGGAGATTTGAGGGGGGGGGCGGCTGTGATGTCACCCGGGCCTCTGCCTGGGGCCACCTGAAGCCTCTGGCCCGGCGGAGCCCCTATGGGAGGGAACAGAAGGAAAAGGGGCCTAAGGTGGGGCCTGGAGGAGCCTCAAACTTGGGGCCTCGGGTTCCCATTGGGACGCAGGTCTCTGCCACTTCTGGCCCCACGTGCCCTCGCCCTAGGGGTCCCTTTCTCACTGTTGCCTCCAGGGCCCTGAAAAGTAAACATTCTCGGGGGAATTCGAAGGCAGCACAAAGCTTCCGGTAAATGCCGGCCTCTCCCTCCTTGCGTGGGGTGGAAGGAGATAGCGATGTCCTTTCCTGGGTCCACAGCCACGCAAAACGGTGCCGTGGCCACCCCACTGGGGCCTTTCCCCGCAGTGGTCCACCCCGCACGGCCAGGCAGAACACCCTCTGACTGCCCTTTCCCATGGCCGGGCCCCAGTTCCCTCTGCACCCAGCATCTCCCTCTGTTCCCCTCTCCTGTCGGCTCTCCTCTCGGGAGCCCAAGACAGGCCCCCGATCCCCATCAGGAAGGTCACCCTGCCATCATTTGCGTGGGTCCCAGCTTGTCCCACTGCTGAGCTTCCCCAAGGGGACATCCCCGTAACACCATCCCCCTGTCTGTAGTGACATATCCCTAGGGCCTGGAGATCCACCCTTGGCATGCCCTGCCCGGCTGGGTGGCCTGCCCTGCCCGGCTGGGTGGCCTGCCCTGCACCTGCCCCAGGGTCTTCGTGACCAGTGTCAGCTGGGAACAGGCCTCAGGAGCTCTCTGGCAGCCTGCCCTGCTCACCCTGTGCTCAGCTTTACAACCCGTATTTAACAGCTTTTTATACATTTTAAATGCCAGCAGCCCAGGACACAGCCCTGCCCACCCCACCCCAGGGCAGCCCTGCCCTGTAGGCTCCAGCCTGCTTCTGGGAGCCTCCCCAGAGCCAGAGAAAAACCCCAGGGCCCAGAGACAGCCTGCTTCTGGAAGATTCTGAGAATGGAAGGTAGCTGTCAAACTAGGTTTCAGGGTTTTAAAAAGTTATTTTTATCATATGCATTTTCCACTGTAAGATCAATATAACCTCATTATAGGAAACTCGGGGAAATGGGGGAAAAAACCGTAAAATCCCGCCATCCAAACACAGCCACTGCTGACCCTGAGCAGTCTCTTCCTGGGCTGGCTGAGTGCCCGGGTCTTCATTCACACAGTCCTCCTCACGCCGCCCGCTTCATTTGGTGTTGTTTTTCCTTGACGTCTAACAGCAGCATGTCCATGTTCGTAAGGCCTCTTCGTAACCATTACTGAAAACCATTGTGTCCCAGTCCCCCCAAGGAAATGTGGCTGCCTGTGTTACCGTTCCGGGCCCTTCCACTCATGTTTTCTCACCCTCCCTTCTCACAACCGAGACGGACGTCTCTGGGCATCGGATTCTCTGCCTTCGGGAGCGCCGCCTTTGGTCGGTCAACCGGGACGAAACGTCTGGAGGCGTCTGCGGCCCCTCGGGCCTATTGCCACAGTTTTCCGGAAGGGGCACCAGCCGTGCAGAGCAGGCCTCCGGTTAGCATCAGAACCAAGGGAAACCAAGACCCGAACAGCAAGGACCCTGTGTTCTCATTACCCAAGAAACCGCAATGAAATTTTCCAGGGCCAGGGTGAGAGGTCAGAGGGTGTAGGAAGCGGAACCAGGGGTGACTGGCACTGCCCGGTTTGGGCAGGAATCCGTGCCAGAGAAAGTGTGCAGTGTGTCTGGACAGGTAACCACCCACGTGCGAGTGGTGTGGGCCCTGCCCGCCCCTCCCCCGCCCGCTGCAGCCCCGCCTGGGGCAGAGGCAGGGTGCCGAGAGTTACAGCAGAAACACAGGTGAGGCCAGGGCTCCGAGGGCATCACATGTCACGGACGAGTTCTAACCTCCAGGGAGGTGGCATGGAAAGTTACTGGAAGACAGAAACCGACCCCTCCCAGCAGCTCCCGGAAGCCGCCCCGCCTGCACCTCGCCCAGGGCCCCCGTGAAGAGGCCTCTCCGGCCCCCGCTCTCCGCTGGGTTCCAGGCTGCTACCTGAGCCCAGGGCTCTCGCCTCATCCGTCCCGGACAGCGTCCTTTCCAGGTTCACTCTTGCTGGACGGTCTTTCACCCCGCACCGGTGTTCAACAGCAAGGTCCTTTTGCATGTGGCATTGGTTCCTTTAAGCCACAATTTAGGGTCCCCAGCCATCTGCCAGGCAGCTTTGGGTCACTTCTCTGCCTCTTCCTTTCATGTGCCTCTAGGACCACGGTGGTGCCAGACACCCCCCATCCCCTCTCCGCCCCCACCGGCCCAAAGCTCCCTCCCCAAGCTCTCTGTGCTCTCGGGCTCCTGTATCCCCTGGGCCTTGCTGGCACCCCCATCTCCTGCCAAGCCAGGCCTCTCCCTGGGGCTCCAGGACCCCTCCAGCCAGGTATCAGATACGTCTACCAGGATGTTCCAAAGGCAACCCCAATTTGGGAGTGTGTCTGAACCCAGTCTCTTCCCTCTGGGTCACTCACGCCTCCTGCGGTCCCCTGTGCTAGAGCGGCACCACCTCACACCCAGGCCCTTGGGCTAGAAACAGGCAACCCTCCCAGCCTTGACCCTACCTCCTACCTCCCCTCCCGCCAAGCAGATCTCAGATCCACCCCTGCTTTCTGCCCACCTCATGGCAGGGCTGCAAGTTCACCCCCAGCGTCTCCCCTTGGTGCCTTGAGGCCCCCAGTGTGGGCCTTCTCAAAGGGCAGTCTGAGGAGCCCCCTCCCTCCTGGAAACTCTAACTGAGATTTGGAGCAAGAATGTCTCAGGGTGAAGCTGCAAATCCATTCATTCATTCCCTCGCTCAGCAAATACGCACTGAGGTCCCTCCATTCAACGAGCACTGTGCTAGCAGTGTGGGAAACAGGGCGGATAGACAGGGTAGTGTAATACCCAGTGAAATTCAAGGCCATCTGTGGATGGCTATTTCCCGTACACACCCTGTTTAGTCCCTCAGTGCCGTGCGTCTCTGCTGGTGCCACCCAGTCCCCCGCGACCTTGACGTTCCCCCAAAGCACCACCCTCCCCTGCCTTTGGCACGCTTTTCCCATTTCTTTGGATAATTAAGGTCTTCCTTACTCAGCTGCACTCCCAGCTGCTCTCGAAAGCGTCCCCTGCCACCCCACACACCACCCCCTGTCGGGCTGACCTGTCCTTCCTCTAGGCCACCAGCACCTGTGTTTGCCTCTGCGACTGTACCTCCAGCCCAGTGTGGTGACACGCTGTACTTGCCCGTGTTCCCTTTCTCTCTTACACACACGCATCACACACACATATTTACAAGCTCCTGACAGTAAGGGTCATTTTTATCGCCCATGCCCAACAACGCTGGCACGGAGTCAGCATTTGGCAGATAAACTACATATACAGATAACATACATCGCTCTCAGTGTTGATATCCTATTGATAGTGTTTATTTACATAATTCATTGTAAATGCAAGTAGCTACCCACTTCAGGTGCAACGCCAAACAAACTTAGGAGAGAGGGCATTTGAGATCTTGCTCCCTGGCATGATGCCAGTTTTGTCTCTCATAAACTCATAAAAATTCTCTACAAAAATAAACAAACAGCCCTGGCTGGCGTGGCTCAGTGGATTGAGCACTGGCCTGCAGACTGAAAGGTCACTGGTTTGATTCCCCGTCAGGGCGCATGCCTGGGTTGTGGGCCAGGTCCCCAGCTGGGGACGTTTGAGAGGCCACCAACACGTTTCTCTCGCACAAGTGTCTCTCCCCCTCTTTCTTCCTCCTTTTCATTCTCTCTAAAATAAATAAAAAGCAAACAAACTTGTGAGAGAGCAGCGTTAAGGTCAACTGTCCAGTGCCTACTGCACAGATTTTTGTTGAGCACCTGCTATGTGCTGGGTATGGGTTTGTTTGGCCCTGGTGATATGGCTGTGCAACGTCAGACCAAGTCCCTGTCCTCGTGGAACTTGTATTCTAGTGGGGAAGGCAGACCATAAACATGAAGGCAGATAGAAATCTCAGTGAGTGACGAATGTCATGAGGAACACACAAGAGAAAAGGGGGAAAGCATGGGGGTGGGGGTGCACCAGAAGGCCCTCCGCATTAGCTGGGGCACGTGGGAAGGCCTGTGTATGTCTCAGCTTCCTCCTCTGTGAGTTGGCCATCCTGGTGGCAGCTGCAGGGTCGGGGCCTGGGAGGACCACGTGAGGAAAAGTGCATGAAGCAGGGACCTTTCCTACACGTTGTCCTAAGGCAGGTGTGAAGTCAGGGAGACAGGTGATCTAATCCAGTGGTCCCCAACTTTTTTGGCACCATGGACTCATGGAGGCAACGCTCAGTCGAGCTTGCTTGAGACTGGGTTCCTAACAGGTGGTCCATGCCCCAGGGGTTGGGTTCCCTGATCTAATCCACGCCCTGAAAGGAGCACTCAGCTGCAGGTGGGGAAGGACCTCAATGGGAAGGTGGAGCTTCTGCTTCCAGAAGCAGATCCGCCCAGTGTCCCTGGGATTTACCGACACTCCCTTGGAAGGCAAGCCCAGAAGACTGCCTCCTGGGTACGAAAGCACGCTTGTACCTAACGGGATATGCAGGAACTTGCCTGGGTGTCGTGTGTCAAGTTCTTGTGTGACTATCACACCTGGTTTTCCAGGGTGACTGGTTTCTCTCTTTCCACTGGTCCTTGCCTGTCTCCTTGGGGTTTCCTTCCCGTCACTACGTCTGTGTCATTCTTTAATGTTTCATCAGACTCTCTCCTGCAGTTTCCCAGAGTTCCTAGGAGTCACTCTGCCATCGTTGGATGTTTAAGACTTGAAGATTTGATGAACTACATGAGAACACACATGATTCTTAGGCTAGGTGACTAAACACTCAGAAATGCACACGGTTCTTACGAGCGCGATCTCCCTGTCGCCTGCCATTGGAGAAGTCTGGGAATGTTATCAGGGCAAGATTGTCATGCTGTCATCAAATGCTTGCCCACTCAGTGGTACTAATAATGTCTTCAAAACGTCTCCAGTCTCACTCTGTATAAATCTACTGTTTAAGCAAAGATTTCATTTATTTTTAGAGAGAGGGGATGTGAGACACGTCGACATGAGAGAGAAACATTGATCGGTTCCCCTTCGTACACATCGTGGGCAGGACTGAACCTGCAGCCCAGGCATGCGCCCTGACTGGGACCGAACGGGTGACCTTCAACCTCGCAGGACGACCCCCAACCCACTGAGGCACACTGGTCAGGGAAAATCTACTTCTTTTTTAAAAACCGCTTCAGCATCTCAGCATGCCATAAGTTATATGTATCTCAGTGGATTTAATCATTCCTCTTCTTTCTTTTTGTAACTGTGTGTGTGGGGGGGGGGGGGACACCTAAATACGGACAGGTAAAAAAAAACAAAAATGTATAGCTCAATGGCTCACCCCAAAGTGATCTTCCACACAACAGCCAAGAGCTGCAACGTGACCAGCACCCCAGAAGTCTCCCCTGTCTCTCAGCGAGCACCTCCCTGTGATAAAAGGAGCCACTTCCTGATTTTCAAGCCAGTCACTTCCCTGATTTAAAAAATGTTTTACCACCAAAGCTTGGCGTATCCTTAAACTCTACAGGTTAATTTTACTGGCTTTTTAAATATCTTATTCTTTTTTAAGAGACAGGGGAAGGGAGGGAGAGAGGGAGAGAAATCCATCAGTTGCCTCTCATGCCCACCCCGCCGGGAACCAAACCCACAGCCCAGACGAGTTTCCTGAAACTAATAGCCACACCGGTCAGGGCATGAATCTCAGGCCATCTGGATGGAAGCTCGCAGGCTGCTTTCTTTTGCACTTGATTTCTTTCCTTCAAAATTATATTGGTGATGTTAGTCCATCTTGTTCCATGCAGCTGAAAGTTCATCCATGTTCATTGCTTACCTCGTTTTATTTTGTGAATGTACCACAATTGATTTACCATCAGCTTATGTCCATCCTCCCTGCTGTTGATGGGCATCTGGGCTGTTTCGGGTCCGAGGTTGTTGGGGACTCTCCTCGCACACTCTTGCACAGGCACCTCTCTCTGCTGGGTGTGGAAACAGGAGCGGTGGCACGTGGGGTCACAGCGCTCACGTATTTCAGTGTCAACCGGCAATGCTCCCGAATGGCTGCCGTGGTTTTCTCTCCCACGGTCTGCATAAGAGAGTCCCCTTCGCTTGTCCGTCCTCCCCGACTTTGGTATTATTGGTCTTTCTGATCGTAGCCCTTCTTACAGACGTGCTGAATCTCGCTGTGATTTTGGTTTGTACTTCTCTGATTTATAGGTTTACTGGCCTTTTGGGTAACCTCATTTGTGAAGTGGCCATCCAACCGCTTGTCCTTTTTCCTACTGGGTTATCTTTTTCATATTAGTATGTAAGGTTTGTTTTTTTTTATTCTAATTAGCTGCTTGCCTTCTGACTCTTTTAATGGTATCATTTGTCGAACAACAGTTTTTAATTTCAATAAAGCACCATTTATCAATCTTTAATGGTTAATAGATTTTGTGCCCTGTTTAAGAAGGCTTTTCTTACCCTGAAGTAGGAAAGTATCATACTATCAACTAGTAGCTTTATTGTACCTTTCACATTCAGATCTATAATCCATCTGGAATTGAAACCTTATGCATGACGTGAGATACGGGTTCAGCTTCATTTTTTTCCATGTGAATACACAACTGTGCCAACACCACTTATTACAGGGAACTGCGTCAGATACCAAGTGTCCAAATACGCCTGAATCTGGTTCCAGATTTCCCTATTTATTCCACTGGACCCTTTGTCTATCCACCTACTAATACACTTTATCTTCATTACTATGCTTTTATAATAACTCAATACCCAGTAGAGTATTTTTCTTCACATTCCTTGTTATTTTTCTTAACATTCCTTTGCTCTCCGTGGCCCTTTGCATTTCTACACTTGTAGGCTGTTTTGAATGTTTTATGCAACTATGAGATCATCTGTGAATAACGAGTTTATATTTTGCTTTCCACGTATCTTTCACCCCCTTGTCCCGCTTCCCTTCATTGACTCAGGGCTCCAGCACGACGTTGAATGGGACGAGAGAGGACATTGCGCTTTGTCCTCCTTTTCAAAGGGAAACCCTTGGACATTTCCCCAAGAAGCATGGTGTTTGCTACAGGGTCGTTGCGGTTGTTTTTCCCAGATAACTTGTATGAGACGCAGAAAGTTCTCTTCCATTCCCAGTTTCTAAGAATATTTTTGATGGATAATAAACTTCACCAAAATATTTTGCTGGGATATGACTATGGAATAGTTATAGTTTTTTTAATTTGTTAATGTGGCAAATTACATTGACACATTTTCTAATATTATTTTTAGAAAAAAATTGAATTTGATTATGATATTATCCTTCACATAATGCTGGGTTTGGTTGGCCAGTGTTTGTTTGGGATTGTTGCTTGGGGGCTCCAGAGGATGATTCATTGAAATTTTCCTTTCTCATAACGTCCTTGTCAAGTGTTAGCACCAAGGATATGCTCTCCTACATAACCAGTGTGGGGAAATTCCTCCCCCCTCTACCTTCTGGGACCATCTGTGTAAGATGCGTGTTGTTCCTTCCCTAGAGCTTTGTTCAGATTCACTTTTGAAGACTTCATGGACCCGAGTTACTTTTTGAGAGAAGGTTTTGACTAATAGATTCAACTTCTCTAATACTTACTCGGGTAATATGCTTTTTGTGAGTCTGTTTAGATGAGTGGAATTTTTTAGGAACGCCCCATTTCCTTTTTGGCATAAAGCTGTTTCGCACTCTCCTCTTGGGTTTCTGATGCCCCCGGGACCTGGAGCAGAGTTCCTCTCTGAATTTCTCACTCTCCGGTCTACTTGAAGGATAGTCAGGCCTAAATCTTTACTGTCACACAAGCACCTGTCCCTTTCCTGTCTCCATGTGAGGCCGGATTTCACTGTCTTCTTAAATGGCACTCACGTGTTAAATCTCTACATGAGTTTCACGTTCTCAGTGTGGAGTTTGAGGCCTGCTGCATCCTGCACCGATCTCGCTCCTCCCTAAGTCTCTCTCCTGTTCATCTCTGTGCCCCAATTTGTTCTCCACTGTGCGCTTTTCCATTTTTTCGTTTTTTGCCGTCTAGTCGACTATCTGTCCTGAAGGTAGGGACGAGACCTTTTCAGATTGCCCGTAGTACTCAGATGGTGAGAGTTACACAGAAGGGCTCAGTTATCACTAATCATTTATAAGATTGGTTATTAGAGAGGAAACTAATCATTTCTATAATCCATATGAACTCAGTACTACAGCAATGTCACAACCAGAATTTAAGAAAAAGTTTTAGTGGTGAACTAGCAAAGTCACATCCTAAAACAGGAAAAATAACTGAAACTCTTCAGGCATCGCCTCCTGAAAAATAAAAAAAGAAATCGCCCCTTTAAAAACACCAGTCTCCACTGTAACCTCTATGGCCATACAAATTAAGGTATGGATTTTAAAAGCGGACTAGTAAAAGTTAAACTGTGAAGTTGCAGTTCATTTTTAAATCTGTAGAGAAGGAAATAAGCAAAGTGAAACTACAGTGGGGAAGACGCCGCCGACGGGAACTGAGACAAGCCCCGCCCTTCTCCCCTGCAGACTGGACAACTCCGTGCAGACGAGCTGGGAGGCGGACGGATCGGGAGGCGACTTCGGGAGTCCCTGCACAACCGCGCCGCACACAGGCCTCGTGCGCGGGCACGGGAACACCAGTCTGGAGAGCCCTGGACAAGCAGAAACTTGGGGACACCGGGAACACTACGGACAGCGTGAGGGGACCTCCCCCAAACTCGAGCTTCCTTCCTCGTCTTAGTCTTCTCAGCCCGCTGTACCGAAGACCCCATGGACTTGGCGGCTCCGAAAACAGGAGTCACTTCTCGCAATGATGGAGGCTGGGGGTCTAAGATCGAGATGCCAGCGGACCGGGTGTCTGGGGCGCGCGCTCTCACGGTTCATAGAAAGCTGTCTTCTTTATTTTTTCAATTTTTTAATTTGTTGATTTGAGAGAGAGAGTAGAACATCGATTTGTTGTTCCGCTTACTGATGCATTCATCGGTTGATAATCTTGTATGTGCTCTGACTGGGGGTCAAACCCCTGACCTGGGCGCATGGAGGTGACACTGGACCCAGCCAGGGCGAAAGCTGTCTTCTTGCTGACTTGCCACACAGTGGAAGGAAGGGCTCTGGGCGTCGTGTATGATAATGCTAATCTATTCCCAAAGGCCCAGTCTCATGACCAGCCGCCTCCCAAAGACCCTCCCTCCCAATACCATTGGATTGGGGGTTAGGTTTCAGTGGATGAATTTGCGGGTGTGGCTGGGGGACAGAAACATTCAGTCCACAGCAGTCCTCGTCCGTACTTGGGAAGACAGGACACCCGTGCAGCAAGCCGCTATGAAAATGAAGACGATATGTGGGAAATTTAAAGAAAGCACATCAAAACAACTGCACTGGGGATGCTGAACAGCACAAAGAACCCTTCTGAAACTCCATAGATGAATAACCAAAAAAATTCTCCAAAAATGAGAATCAAAGAAATGGACATTTTAAGACTAAGATGTGAAATATGAGGAGAGACCTGAGAGAGTCAGACACTTAAATGAGTTTCAATAGACACTAACTCACTTGGAAGAGAACCCACAAGCCCGTAAATAATAAAAGAAAAATTTCCTATTCTAAAGAAAGACTTGGATTTTTACATCAAAAGGCCCCAGCAAATATTGGGCAGGAATACTAAAGACAACAGCCACCTACCTCTGCCCTGGTGAAATTTCTTTTACTCTCTGCAGTTTCACTGAGGTATAGTTAACAAATACAATTATAGATATTTAAGTTATACGATGTGAAGATTTGATATATGAATATATTGTGAAATGATGCCACCCTCAAGCTAATCGACACATCCATCACCTCACCTAGTTACCTTTTCTTATTTGTTTGTTTTTGGTGAGAACACTCAAGACCTACTCTTAGCAAATTTCAAGTATGCAGTACAGCAGTATTAACTGTATTAAACGTTATTAGCCATGCGGTCAGTGTGTGAGGCCCCGGAAGTCGCTTATCTGATACCTGACAGTTTGCATCCTCTGACGGACATTTCGTGCTCCCCTCAGCTCCCCCTCCCCCGTCAACCAGCATTCTCCCTCTGCTTCTGTGAGTTCAACTTTTTGAAGTTCCACACGTCCGTGAGCTCATATGGTGCCTGTCTGTCCGTGTCTGGCATATGCCACTCAGCATGATGTCCTCCAGGTCCACCCGTGTTGTCACAAAGACGAAGAAAAGATCCTACACACCTCCAGACAAAAAACAAGACCGTGTTTTGAGGACCAACCTACACAAAAATTCTCATCTGCGGTTTCCAACGCTACGAGAGCAGAGCAACCCTGGCAGGACTCTGAGGGAATTCCAGAACTCTGCTCTCAGCCCAAGTAGGAATCATGGGCGATCACAGAAGGAGGGCAGGTTTGAGCACACCGAGATGCCGGGGTCCGGCCTCGGCGGGGTCTGAGGGTCCCCGAAGGAGGCACGGCTCAGGCGGAGCGACTGGAGAGAGACACCGGGTGGGTGCCGGAGGACAGCCAGGCCTTTTGGGCCCAACTGACTCACCGAGAAAAATCAATCTTTCTTTTTATAGGGGAGGTTATACAACATTCAATGCATAGTGTGATTATTAAAACAGAAACGGTTACCACAGAAATAATTTCTAAAAACACGGAAGGTTTTACAGATCAATTGTGTTAAACAAAGAAATAACCGAAAAGTACAGGAGGTCCCACAGATCAACCGTATTAAACAAAGGTTATTTTGACCAAGAGGGTCATTAATCAGATAGTCAATGAAGCTATACGGGCACAAACTTTCAGGTGCCAGTTAGTAACTAGGTATCTATTAAAATTCTAGGGATTGGTCTCAATTAAAAGGGGTGATTTATAGGTATATAGAAATCAACTATTATCCATTAAGGTTAAATTTATCTCAGTTAGGTAACTGGTCTTTTGCCTAGGGTTTTTGATTTATACATCTTGGGGGGGGCCATGTTTTGTGTTTGTTTTCATGTATTCAGATTATTATTTTCAGCTAGAACTCCTTGTTTCTATACACTCCTGTCCAGGGTGTGGGAGGGGGAGTGGCTCTAATAAATCCTAAGCTTTCAGGTGGTGACTCCCTAAGAAACATTCCTGGCAACAGCTTCCTTCAGCGTTCTGGCAGCTGGTCTGCCCATAGTTTAATTTTGTCCTAAACTTCCCAGGTGAGGGAAGCAGGCAGCATTAGGGTTGCGAGGGGTCTCTAGTCTGTGGTCAACACATCACTTTGTGCAGAATCAGAGGCATCGTGCATTTTTTATTATAACACACAGGTATCCAAAAACCCCACCACCTATTGCTAGCAGGGACAGGCATACAGGAGGAGATAGACAGGAGATCCGGCCACAGTCGCCTCTGCTGCGCAGATGCGTCTCCTGCGACCTGACTGTGTCAAAGGTCAGCTGTTGGTCAGCTCCCGACACCAAGATGCAAATTACATGCCATCCCGTATTACTCGAGAAGTCACTCAAAGTTCTCTAGTGCAGTAAAAGTGGGTCAGAATAAGGATAGCAAGACAGGGAAGATTCTGGTATACACTAAATATAAAAAGTCATGTTCATCGATCACTTCCTATGGGTCAAACGTGATCATCACAGGGAGAGACTTATAGAATGCAGGAAAATAGAGCCTTCTCATTCTCCTGCCCTTTCTGAGAAAATTACTTGAGAATATTCTCCAACCAAAAAATAAATAAATAAAAATAATCAGAAATAACAGCAAAGACATCAAGAAAAAGGCCTGACATGTAATAGTAGTAATAGTAGCCAACATGTATTGGAGGCTGGCACCGGTTCAACTACGACTCGAAACAGCTTGACGTGTGACGTATCAGTTTGTTTTCCCAGGATCATCGCAGGTGTGAACCACCGTGATCTCCACGATACAGCCGGAGACACTGAGACGTGAGACACGTGGCCCGGGTTACGCTGCCGGAGGGCAGCTGAGCCCATCTTCGGACCCTGGAGACTCACGGCGCACCCGGGCTCTTCCCCCTCTCTGGACTCCGATGGGAGCAATAACACGACCCAGTCCATCATTCTGGCGCTAGGATTCGGGCGTACACAAAACAAAGCACCCCTCTTTATCGCGTCTGCACCCCTGCAGGCACACGGGCAACACAGGTAGACTTCCATGCGGAACAACAAGGGAGGGCACAGAGGGCGAGTGGGGGGAAGGTCAGAGAGGGTCCCTGAGCAGAGGTGGGAGCACAGGCCCCAATGCGGTCAGTGAGGCTGTGGGGGGTTTGTGGGGGCAAATGTCCCCGCGACAGAGGTGCTCTGGGAAAACTCCAGAAACAAAGAGGAGGCAAGTGTGACTGGCAGGAGAGTGGGGGCGGGGTGGGACAGTGAGGCACCCCGAAGAGGACCCCCCAAGGTGCCCAGACCTCGGAAGGACCGGAGCACACTCCCGTGTGATGGAGAACAACGGGGGGCCACTGGTCTGATCTGGAGACAAGGCTGCAGGGGGACAAGAGTGGGAGAACCGAGATGGGTAAGAGCTTGTGGTGATGACCCAGAGGAGGGGAGACATGGCTGTGGACCAGGACACGTCACCAGGACGGCGTCAGTGGCGGAGCAGAGGATCAACTCCGGAGACAGAACAAACAGAATTTGCCGTTGCACAGAGTCTGGGTGTGCAGGAGAGAGAGGGTCCGAGTTCTGATTCTAACCCGAGTCTATCTGACCCGAGGTGCTGGTTGGCAGGGGGCCATTCACGGAGACAGTGAACCCCAGAGGAACAGCAAGTCTGGGGGAGACCTGGGGGTTTGGTTTCACACGTGTTGAGTTTGAGGTGCTTATTGGACACCCAAGCGGAGATGTCGAATTGTCAGACGGAGATTGGAAAAGACGTCAGCCCTGGCTGGTGTGGCTTGGTGGGCTGGGCGGTGTCCCGCGAACCCAAGGGTCTCCAGTTCGATTCCATCAGGTACATTCCTGGCTTGCAGGCCAGGTCCCCGGTTGAGGGCATGGGAAAGGCAACCGGTCGAAGTTTCTCTTGCACATTGATGTTTCTCTTCCTCCCTTTCTCCCGCCCTCCCCTTCCCTACAGATAAATAAATAAAATCTTTAAAAAGAGAGAGGTCAGGATTGGAGAGGCAATTTGAGAATCGCCCAGGAAAGGCGGCGTTTCGGGCCGTGGGACCACCGGGACCACCGACAATGTGAGGTCGGCGGAGACAGGAGAGGCCTGAGGACTCGGCTCTGGGGTGCGCCAGCGTCTGGGGGTTGGGAGTAGGGGTGCAAGCAAGCATCCCGGGTGTCACAGGAGGAGCCACAGAAGGACAGTGGCTTTCAGACACCAACACAAAAGTCACTGACAGTGCAGTTTTATCTTTTATTTCAAACCATTCAAAGGAAGATTAAAATAGAAGGCAACTTTTTTTTTAATCCCTAAACCACCTGAGGGAGTTTAAGGTGGTAGTTAAGAGATTATTTTAAAAGAAAAAAAAAAAAACCCAAGGCAAAGCAGGTAAGACAAACAAGGTGCCCAGCACTCAGCACCCAACAGGTGATGACTCTCTCATTTCCATCATCATCGTCATCATCATCACAACAACAAAATCTATCAGTAAGTCACAGGAAGGCGAGGACAACGCGATTCCCTTCAATTTCTCAGGTCGTGGAGACAACAGAGGGAAGGGCCACTATCAGTGCCAATCAACCCTTGACGCTGTAGCTAAGTGTGGCGTTCAAATAGGTTTGTTGAAAAGTTAAGAACAGAGAATAAAGTTCCCCTCCCATCTTTTTTAGAATTGCTTTTTTATTTTTTAAGTTGAAGTATAGTTTTCATACCCTGGAATCCACCCGTCAAAGTGCATGACCTGTTACGTGTCAGCGCGGTCACAAAGGCGGGCGCCGTCCCCTCCCCTCCGTCCCGTTCGTCTCTACAGAAAGGACCTGCACGCCCGCTGGCGCCCGCCTCCCACTCCTCCTCCCCTCAGCCCTGGCAACCGCAAACCTGCCGTGCGTCTCCACGGACCTGCCCTTTCCGGATGTTTCATGGTAAAGGAATCCACAAGGTGTGGGCTTTGGTCTCTGACCTCTTTCACTGAGCCTGTTTTTAAGGCACGTCTGTGTCGTGTCATAAAACACGACATTCATTCGTGCTGAGTGCTGCATTCATTTTAATAGCTGCATCGTATTCCGTTCCTCGGATATCCCACACAGGGTCTGTCTCTTCATCGGCGGGCGGACGCATAGGGAGTGTTCAGTTTCTGGACACCACGGGCAACGCTGCTGAACACTTATGTGCAAGGGCTTCTGGGAACATTTCCATCTGGGAGTGGGGTTTCTGAGTCTTAGGGAAACTCTCCATCTGAGCTTGTGAGGAGCTGTTCAGTTTCCCCAGAGCGACTGCACACTTTTCTGTTCCCGTCGGCGATGCAGGAGGAGCTCAGTTTCTGCGCCCCCGTCAGCACTGTCCTTGCTTACAGCCATCCTCGTGGGTGTGAAGTAGTGTCTCATGGTGGGGATTTTAAAAAAAACTTAACTTTTAAAAAGTTGATCTTAGAGAAAGGAAGGGGGAGAGGAAGAGAGAGAGACATCAGTCTGTTGTTCCACTTATTGATGCATTCATTGGTTGCTTCTTGTATGTGCCCTGACTGGGGATCGAACCTGCAACCTTGGTGTATTGGGATAACGCTCTAACCAACTGAGCTACCTGGCCAGAGCCTCCCTGTGATTTTGATTTGCATTTTCCTGATGACTAATAATATTAAGCATTTTTTTCATTTGTATATTAGTTATTTATATATCTTCATTGGAAAAATGTCTATTCGATTCTTTGTCAATTTTTAAATGGGGTTATTTGCCTTTTATTGTTGAATTGTAATAGTTCTTTATATATCCTGGATACTAGACTTTTATCAAATATGTGATTTCCAAATATTTTCTCCCGTTCTATGGCTTGTCTTCTTTCTTTCTTGATAGCGTATTTCGAAGCACAAATATTTAAACTTTTAATGAAATCCAACTTATTTTTTCTTTAGTTGCTTGTGGTTTGGGTGGTATGTCTAGGAAACCATTGCCTGGTCCTAGTTATAAAGATTGACACCTGTGTTTTCTTCTAGGAGCTGTACAGTTTTAGCGCACGCACTGAAGTCTTTGGTCCATTCCGAGTCAAATGTTTCATGTGGTAGGCGGTGGAATGTCCGGTTGCAGTCTGCTGCCTCCGTGCATGCCCAGCCATCCCAGCACCCTCCGTCGAACGGACCACTGGTTCCCCACCAAACTATCTTCACAGGCTTGCTGAAAACCAGCTGACCATGAACGTCTGGGTTTACTTCTGGATTCTGGACTCTGTCCCACAGTCTGCATGTCCAGCTTAGGCTAGTGTCGCCCGATCACTATGACTGCAGCTGGAGGCTTGAAACCGGGACCTGTGGGTTCTCCAGCACTTCTCACCTGTCCCAGAAGTGTTTTGGCTATGGTGGCTCTCCTGCATTTCCATGCGAATTTCAGATCCGTTTGTCAATTTTGGCATTGAGCAGCAGCTGGACTTTGATAAGGGCTGTGCTGAGCCCGGAAACCAGGTTGGGAGGTGGCACCATCTTCCACGCCGTCTTCCACACTGTGAACCCCACACCTCTCCATCCGAGCTGGTTTTCGGTTTCCTTCTCCGACGCCTTGGAGGTTTCGGGGTACCAGTCTCAGGCTTTTTGTCAGATGTATTCCAAAGTATGCAATGGATGCTCTTGTGAGTGGAACTGTGTCCTTAATTTCCTGTTTGGATTGTTCCCTGCTAGTGTGTTCCCTACCATTAGTCATAGTGTTCCCTACGATTAATTTCTGCGTATTGATCTTGTATCCTTTTGGATTCCTGGGGTTTCCTGCATGCGAGACATCTCTCCTCGTTGTTTGTGAACGAACTTAGCAAAACTCAGTTACTTCATATGGAAACTTCAGCCTCCATGCTCCTGGGCGACCAACTGTGCCCACGACTGCTTTTCTATCCTCTTTACGGGGGACATGCTTTGCAGGTCTCACGATTGTTTGTTGGAGACTGGACATTTCAAATAATGAAATGTAGCAACTCTGGGAGTCAGATCCCATCCCGGGTTTGCTGTTGCTGCCACACATTTGTTTGTTTGTTTGCTCAGTGACTTGTCTGAGCTCATCCTGCACAGTGTGTATTCTTGGTTGTATGAGGGCAGTGGACCCCCGTCAGCCAGCTGGGTGGTCAGTTAGTGATTCAGCAGCGACTTCCTTAGATAACCAGAACTGATGAAGCCCCTGTCTTTGCCACAAGTGTCCCTGTGTGTCTTGAGAGACACCCTCACACTCAGTCAGCAGTTACAACTTCGCCTCATCAGTGGTGAGGGCTAGGGCCTCCTAGGGTCTTTCCTGAACACACACACAGCCCTGGGCAGGTCTCCGGCCCTGTGTGTTTGCAGGGCCTTCTGACTTCCCAGGGATGTGTCGGAGGTTTGCAAAGCCTCCTGTGGACATCTAGTCCCCAGCGTTGCCTTTGAAACGTTTGCTTAGCCTGTTGTTTGTCCCAAGTGCTACCGCAGGCAACGGTGCTGTGCTGTGATTGCTCGCTTCTGATTATTTGCAACACACGCCCTGAGGAGACAGCTGTTTGTACTAGACAGCTCCAGGTCAGACCAAATAAGGCCGCCTTGCAGCTGGGGTCTTCCAAGGAACCACCGGGCGGATCAAATAATGCCAATTCTCGAAGAATGGGGCCTTGCAGAAGCTCCCGGCTGCTCTGCCCTCTCTGGGGGCCGCTGGATGTCAAGCCTCCTGCGGTGCTGGGGAGGACAGCATGGGAACGTGGCAAGCAAAAAAGACAGAGCCCATTGTTCCGACCAACGTGCGGCTGTTTTCCTTGAATAAATGCTCCCCAGACCGCTGCAAGCCTTTGGTTGGCATCCAGCATTCTGAGAATGTTGATTCTGACGTTTTTGAGCCAGGGTTCTTGTTGCTTTTACGGAAGAGGGAATTTTGGGAGTTTGGAGGTCCTCACTCCACCGTTTTTGCTTATGTCCTAGAATATAGTTTTGATGGTGACTTTCAAACCACAGAAGTGCACAGGGGCCATTGGCCAGGGGTGGCTCCTGCAAGTTCAGATGGGCTGTGAATGTAAAATACATACTGGCACTCCAAGAACACAGTAAAAAAGAGAGTTTAAATCTCTTAATATCTTTTACTTTGAATATATGTTGCAGTAATAATATTTTGACTCTATCGAATTAAATAACATTATTAAAATTAATTTCACTGTTTGGAACATTTTTTAATGTCTGTGGGAATCAGAATCTCAGATGACCCCCAGGGAGGCGTGCCTCTGTGTCTGCCAGGAGGCTTCCAGTTACATGGCTGGCTCCCACTCTGTTCACACTGGACAGTGTTGATCTGGAAGGAACAAAAGGGAAAGAAAACTGTGAGCCAGGTAGAATAAAATAAAGTCCATTAAAAAGTAGAAACAGCAGCAAAGGGTAGTTAATAGAAAATATGAAACAAGATTAAAGGGACGAGACTGAACAGGTTGGTTAGGTTTCGCCTCGCGGAAGACTCTGCAGACACTGAGAGGGTGGGGTGCGACCCCGCTCCAGTGCACCTGGGAAATACCACCCGGGATAGAGGTTTGCACGAGGGAGACGTCCTCAGGGACAACGCTGCTGGGGGCGTGTGAGTCACCAAATGGTCTTTTCTGTAAGCCAGGCCTCGGTCCTCACTCGGGTCATCTGATCTGGGCCTTTAGAACCGAAAGCGCTGGTCCGCCCGAACGACCACGAGCTCTACAGGTGATGCCACCGGCACCGAGGAATAACGGGGAGAAGACAGGTGACTGTGCTGTTCCCTCGGCTGTATTAGTGCAGATTCTCCCCAAATCCATATTGACCCCGTCACCCTCATCATCATGACCATCATCATCACTCAGAAGCAGTCAGCAGCAACATCACACGAGAAAATTGGGGGATAAGGAACCCGCGCCCCAGAGACTCGGTCTGCGGGTCCCAGAGACAGCATGGCGGGCGGCGGGGGGGCGTCAGCCTCTTGCAGGGCGGAATCTCTGGAGCTGGGATGGCAGCGGGGCACACGCCCCTCTGTCCGGCAGGCAGCGTCTCCGGGGGCACGGCCATCAGGAGATCCGTGCGGGGTGGGGCGGCACCTTGGTGTGTGGCACTTAGCTGTCTTGCAGCACCCTGAGGTCCCCACTTCTTATGACCTTGAGGGTCGTGTGCGCCACCCTTCTGCCTCTCTCGACAAATGTCTTCAGACCCTTAATATGTCATCAAGGGTCCCAGTGGGCTTATCCTGGGGTGTTCCTCCTCTACAGCTGTATCTGTTCAGGTCACATGTGCAGAAATCTCAACACTCGACCCTGCTAGCCTTGACTTATGTAGCTTCCCTCTTGAACCAAAGTGTCACGACTGACTGCCAGCCATCCTGGTTGACATGAGTGACGCCATCTTGTTTCACATGCTTTGTGCTGTCTTGACCGGACCGGCGCCATTGTATTGGTCCTGCACCCCACAAACACCTGTGCAGCAGTGCCAGACTCCAGACCTGGGAAAGCCTCTCAGAGCAAAGACTGAACCTTTGACCCTACACTGACTGGGCCCTTGAAACAGCTGCCCCATGGGAGAAGGTGTCGCTTTGGCCAACGGCAATTCCTGGAGAAAGACTTAGCTGTGAGAGCACCACTTGACTTCCTGACAGCTGGGAAAGTGAGGGCCTCCGCCATGGAGCGGGATCTGGGGAGCTCCCCGCACCGCCCACTCCCGGCGCCGTTTGCCGCACAGTAAGTGAAAAGGAGAGGGTTGCAGATACTATGGTTTGTAAGTTAAGCATTAAAATAGAAATTCATATACAGGCACTAGAAAGGTTAGGAAAGGTACTCATCAAATCACTAATAGAGACTCTCTGGGGAGGGCAAATTAAAGATGTGTTTTAATCGTCCCATAAATGGAGTGACAAGTATTTCACAATCAATGTAGTCGTAGGTGTTGACCAGTGTGAGTGGACACAGGCCCCTGGGGAAGCTGGGCAATGGCTGGACAATGGGCATTTGGCAACCAGTGGGAAAGGAGCTCAGTATTTCGGCAGACTGAGATGCACCTGCCAAATAGCAGCCCCACCCACGGGTGCAAATGCCGGCAGGGCGGCGGGAGCGGGGGAGGGGCGGCGGAGCTGGCTGGCAGAAGGGACCGCTCCAAGTCCCAAGTGGCCTAACGACCCTTCTAATGCAAGGACATGTGCGGCGGATGTGAAGGCATGTCACAAAGTCACTCGCCCACGGCTCGCCCACTTCCTTCCCGTGATCCAACCTGAGTCCCCACCAGCAGGCGGGTGGCCGCTCTTGGCCTCAGGAGAGCAGAGGCGTGCAGAGCCCAGGGCGAATGGTCTGTCCCTGATGGGAAGTCCGTGTGTGAACTGTCGCCTCCAGAACACCAGGAGTGGGAGGCAGGAAAAGGAAAAAGGAGGGTGGGTTTTCTGTTACACTTTCCAATGCTGCCACTGGCCGGATGGGGTAAATTGAAACATTGTTTTAAGGAATTGCAGGTATTTCCAGGCAGGAGAAAGAGGAGATCTGGGCAATGTTGACTTTAACTTTAACTTGTGTTCCTTGGGCAGAAATCTAAACCCTCTGTGGACAAAGGGATGTTCTGAAACACCTCGGGTGGGCAGAGTGCTGACGTCCTGGGACCAGCTGCTGTCTATTTAAATGCAGAGCGTGGCGCAAGCCCCCTCTTGGCAGCGCAACTGACCTTTGCCAGGGGCCCTTCTACAGCTCAAGTCAGGTGACGGGTGTCTCCAGGGTCCCACTGGGTCCTGCCTCCCCCCCACCCACTCTGGGCATCCTCTTCCTGTCTGAGCAGCAACCTCCCCCGTGGGCACTACCTCCTCTGGCCGCCGCTCCTCACCCCCACTGGGTGTCGCTTCCTGCCAAAGACACGTGCCCCCTCGGGCTGCCTGCACGAATGTTCCCTCCCAGCCCAGAACAATAATCACCCGTGTCCCTGTGGCCTCAACAGGGACCAAGCACAAGCGTTCACAAGGTCTCCTGGGCCCTCACCCCCGGCCTGGGAGGGGGTGAGAGCGGCGCCTTCCGCTCCGTGGGGGAGGGGGTGAAACTCAGCCAGAGCAGGACTCCCTCCGCCGCCTCCTCCCACTGGGAGCCGGGTCTGTTTGGTGTGTGTGTGTTTAACGTGCAAAGTATCTGACTATGCAATGGAAAAGTACTCAACGTCAGCAACTATTTTTCAAAATTTTTTAGAAAACAGTCTCCTGCGTTCATTGTTCCCGGCGTCTGGAAAAACAAAGACATGTAGCATTACATTGTCAAGTGGCTTAGAAGGTGCCGCTTTCGTTTTTTATTACAAAA
Source organism: Tonatia bakeri (assembly GCA_004024845.1). Classification (NCBI taxonomy): domain Eukaryota; kingdom Metazoa; phylum Chordata; class Mammalia; order Chiroptera; family Phyllostomidae; genus Tonatia; species Tonatia bakeri. The sequence continues at coordinate 61,105 of PVIA01003561.1, read as the reverse complement.
TAGTCTATAGTCATGATGACAAGTCAAACAATGCAAAAGACGTAACGACCACAGTGGTCAGTTCCCCCTCCCGTCAGCCCTCCCGCCCCCGAGCCCAGCGCCATGTAAGGCCGCCGTGGTCGGAATGCACCGTTCTCCACGCTTAACACACACGCAGGTACACTCACGCACTCCTGGGTCTTTTTTCTTCTCGTTTTAAAAGAGTGAACCTCAAGCCCTGGCTGGTGTAGCTCAGTGGACTGAGCACGGGCTGCGAACCAAAGCATCACAGGTTCGATCCCCAGTCAGGGCACATGCCTGGGTTGCAGGCCACGGCCCCCAGCAACCGCACATTGATGTTTCTCTCTCTCTTTCTCCCTCCCTTCCCTCTCTAAAATAAATAAATAAAATCTTAAAAAAAAAAAAGAGTGAACCTCAGACCATATTATTCACATCGCTCTGAAATTTGCTTTTTTATTCAAGGGTAAGTCATAGAAATGTTTCCCGATCAATAAATATAAATCTTACTCATAGTTTAAGTTTTTAAATTTAGCTTTCCTTTCCATCATTTCATCACAGTGGTAGAAAGAGCTGAATTGTTCTCGAAGGCTTGTTAGGAAAAGCCGGGCTTGCTCCTCAGAGACAACCAACTGCCTTCAACTCTTTCAGCTCAAAATAACATGTTTGTATCGCTGCTGATTCATTTTCCAGTTCTGACACGTTGTCTGCACTTCCCCGAGCGGAAGACGAGGACGCACCTTCCTCACCCTGGTCCGTGTCCTGCTCCCTTCCCCACACGCCTTTCCAATGTGATTACATCCTAGTCACGGCGGAGCACCCCACCCGTTCTTGTCACGACGCTCTGCTGTGCCAGCACCGAGGCCCCTGAAGGGGTCGGCCTCTGTGCCACCTGGACAGGACAGGTGTGGGCAGGCACCCCACACTGCTCTCATGGGGCAGAGCCCCAGGGTGCAGGGTCTCGGGGTGCCCAGTTGGGAAGGATGCAGGGAGATGTGGGCCCTGGAGGGGTCGCCCCTCTGCTTCCTGCCTACCTTGCAGGTACGGTGAGAAGGTACCGAGATGGTGTAGGGGTAGCCTGGATTGTCACAGCTACAACAACAAATGGCTGGTGTTATTCTGAGTTCCATGTAGAAGGTGCCCCAGGGGGATCTTCTAGACCAGGTTATCTAGACCAGGCGGGGCAGCCCCGTCCATGCCAGGGTGAGCCCACCGGCAGTCCTACTCTCTCTTGGCCTCCACTGTGCGTAAGCCCAGGCCCACGCTGCACTCACACACCAGAGCACTCATGGCTGCTCGGCGGGCAGGGGGCTCGGACCACTGCGTGCGAAGTGGGCTCCCAAGCCAGCATCCGGCCTGCCGAGGGACATCGGAGCCCAGGACTCGGCACCCAGTTGGTCCAGCCTCACTGACAGTGCTATCTATACAAGGCAGTCCTCAGCCCAAGGGTCACAGGTGGCAGCCAGACTCGAGAGTCCCCATCACTCTCAGACCAGCCACAGGCCGTAGGAGCACGGCAGGGTCCACACAGAGTGAGTGCAGCTGTTCCACAGGAGGCACCAGAACGGCCCCGAGCCCCACCAGCAGGCGTTCGCCGCACAATTCTGTACTCTGCGAGGGGGCCCCTTGCAGGTGCTTGAAATGGGAAGAGACGGGAGCGGCGTTTTGGCTGATGAACCACTTTTTAAAAATCCAAGATCTGAACGAGTGTGAGAATTGTGGTGAACAAACCCGCTGACCTCAAATTCCAGACCCTCTCGAAGGTGCCAAAGCTGAGCTCGCCCGGGCCATGCAAGAAAAACAGCCACATCCTTGCCCTGACCTTCACCTCAGGAGGCTTCTGGAATCTAGGGGTCAGGGGTCAGGGTTGGATGTGGCCCTGGCAAGTTTTCTTTAGGTGAGAAAAACAAAAGCAAAAATAACAATACAGCCCTTCCATCTATGCCCTACCCCCAAAACCACTGACAGGTCCGGCAGGACTTCCCCTCCCCTCTCCGACCCCTGTCCTCTGAGTGTTTCATCAGCTACTGTAGTGGGCGGCATCTGGCCTACTGGTGTTTTTCTACTTGGAGGAGCAAGAGAATTCCATTAAGGGAAGAATCACGGGGTTGACTGGCCCCCAAAGGGAGGGGCATTCAGAGGCTGCGTGGTGGTGGTTTCCTGCTTCCGCCTGGGGACCCTGAGGTCTGCCCTGGGGCTGTCCCCACCTCTGGGGCAGTGACTCACCCCGACACAGGAAGGAGAGGCCGAGCTCACTCACGGGGCACAGGGAGGAACGACGGAAGAGAAAAGAGGGTGGGGTGGTTAGACAGGTGCGTTACTTCTTTTCCAAGAAAAGACAGGAAAAACATCCAGGCGCAGAGCTGTCTTAGAGCCCACACCGAGGACTCCGGAAGGACTCAGAAAGAACCTGGGCGCTGATGACTCCTGTGATCCCTTAGCCTTCCAGATGAATGACCCAGCCTTGCAGTTTGTTGCATGTTCTTTTTTTTTTAAGATTTTATTTTTTATTTTATTTTTAGAGAGGGAAGGGAGGGAGAAAGAGAGAGAGAGAGAAACACCAATGTGTGGTTGCTGGGGGCCGTGGCCTGCAACCCAGGCATGTGCCCTGACTGGGAATTGAACCTACGAGGCTTTGGATCACAGCCCGTGCTCAATCCACTGAGCTACACCAGCCAGGGCAAGTTTTGAAACATTTTAAAGAGATTTTTCTTCCTGCAAGTCCTCCTAAGCTAAGAGCCTGGCGCACCACAGGCACGGCTGCCAGGAGCTCTCCAGGCAGCGCCCTCTCCAGGGCGGCTGGCGCCAGCCTCGCCGGGGAGTACGCAGTGGGCAGAAGCTCAATCCACTGAGCTATGCCAGCCAGGGCTGTCGCGTGTTCTTAAGAGGGTCAGGTGTCATGCTTGGGTGGCAGGTGTGTAGAAGGGTACAATCGCAGGAAAACGAGGTGCCTCAGAAAGTTCAGCCACACCTCCTCGATGCCCCCACAATTCCGTTCCTGGGCACGTTTACCCGAGAGACGGACACACACACACACGTGAAGAGCACGGCAGGAGAATGTTCCCTGCGGCTCCGTTCAGAACAGACCCAGACAGCAAGCAGCCCAAAGGCACCGAGAGGCAGCGAAGGGAAAACAGTGTGGTCTCTCCATACAACGGAACAGTACCAGCCCCTATCACCACTGCCACAAGTTACGAAGTTAGTGGATTAAAACACCGCAGGTTGATTCTCTCACGGTTCTGGAGGCCAGAAGTCCAGTATCAGTGTCCCTGGGCTGACACCAACGTGCAGACCAGGACGGCTCCTTCGGAAACTGCTGGAGAGCAAGCACTCTGGCCTTTTCCGCCCGGTGTCTGTGGCCTCGGGTGTTCCTCCTCAGAGTGCATCGCTCCGGCCTGCGCCTTCTCCCCGTCCATGGGTCAACCTCCCTCCTCCTCCCTCTCACCTGTGAGCACATTTAGGACCCACCTGGATAATCCAAGCTCCGCCTCCCACCTCCAGATCATTAGTGTAATCGCACCTGCGAAGCCCCTTTTGCAACATAAAACAAGATTCGCAGGTTTCAGGGATGAGAACCCGGATATTTTTGAGGCCGTCACTGAGTCCACCACCGGAACGTTCTACCTGGGAATGCAGAGGAATGAGCTGCTGATACACATGGCACAGGTAAGTCTCAAACCCGTAAACCGAGCGGAAGCAGCCGGACCCATAAAGGAGAACACCTGTCGGATGGCATGTACGTGAAGGTCTAGAGCAGCCAGCACCAACCTGTGCTGATGCAAATAGGAGCAGCGGTTGCCTGGCGACCGGGGGACTGACAGGAGCAGGCGGAGAACTTGCTGGGGAGATGCCAGCACTCTGCGGGCCGTCTGGAGAGTCCTTTCTCGGGTGTATCCATTGATCAAAGCTTATGGAACTGCACGCTTCGCATCCGTGCCTTTAATTGTATCTAAATCGTTCCTCAGTGGGGGGAAAGGAGTGTCCAGGGAGAGTGAATAGCTACAAGAAAAGGGAAAACAGGGAAGGGCAGGGGGAGGAAAACAAAGCCTAATCTCTTGGGGGAGCACGTTTCCCTCTCCCTTATCACCAGGCCCAGCTCCAGGGTGCGGCGTGGAGGGAGCTGGGCGCCCTGGAGGGAGGGCCTGGGATGCAGTTTCAGCACTGAGCGGCCCCTGAAGACAGCAGGCTGCCTTAGATTAACTCACAAGACGAGACGCCCAGGGAAAACCCAAGTGATACTGAATGTTTCTCTTCTAACGCAAGAAATGAGAAAGTGACCCTATTTTTTCAGTTCTCAATTGTTTTCCCTCTTCCCCCACTCTTCTAGAATTTTCACAGGTTCTCGTACACTTTCGAGATTGTCGTCACGGCGGAGGGGTCAACTGTCCTCTGCAGTTTTCAGTTAACATTGTACAAAACCAAGTTCCCGCTTTGCTAGAAGGGGCTTCCAACACACCCCTTTGGGTCATCGGATAAAATTTCGCTGAGGGGATCCATTTATCATAAGTCACTTCGCCTTGTTTCCCTCACTGGACATTTAGGCTATTTCATTGTGTTTCCTGTGGAAAAATAAGAGAGCACTGATTGGCTTTGTTCTTCTGTCGAATTATTTAAGAAGTGGATATGGAATTAAGAAATCAAGAAAAGGAGCCCCAGCTGGTGTGGCTCAGTGGGCTGGGCATTGTTCCCAGAGCAAAAGGTCTTGGGTTCGGTTCCCGGTCCGGACACATGCCTGGGTTGTGGGCCAGGTCCCCAGTCCATGTTTCTCTCCCTCTCTTTCTCCTCCTTCCCTTCCTCTCTCTCTAAAAATAAATAAAATCTTTAACAAAAGAAAAAGAAGGGGGGAAAAGGAGGGAGCAGCAAAGATACCCCCAGTACAGAATTCAGAGTTCAAGGATCCTCCAGAAGGTTCAAGTCTAAAACCCTAACCTGACGGAAGTGGAAACTGAGGCCAGGGCCCATTCAAAGTGAAATATCTACCACCATCTGCCACTCTGTCGCAGGGCTGAGACAAAGCCGGGCTTCTGACAGAGAGCAGCACTGTGAAATTCAAGCAAAAGGAGTGCCAGCCACGGCCCAGCTTCGTGCACACAGCGAGCACCCATGGGGCCAGCTTTTGCTGGTCCAGCCCTGTGGTCTGAAAGTTATGTCGCTGGGTCAGTTGTGACAGTTGCAGGTTGAACTGAAAAGGGCAGTTGGCCAGAGCCTACCCCGAGGGCTCGAGGTATGAGTTGAAGCTGCCCTTTGGTTCACCTGAAAACAGAAACCCTTCCCCCGAAGACCAGCAAGAAGATCTCTGCCTTTGCTTCTGTGTGTCTCCAAGGTGCTCGGGGCACACGGCCGCCACGGTCCAAGTTGTTGGCCTTCACGTATCTATCCGCGTAGCAGGAAACCCTGGGAGAGCTCAGACAAAATGCAACTAATGGAAAAATAATTTGCAAGAGCTTTACATAATTTTCTGGCAGCAGAGTCGCCCTCTTCATTATGTTTACCATAAAACCCGAGTGTCCAGAATATTCATCAACTGGAAAGTAGAGAGGGCTTAATCTATAAGGGGCTGGAAAGAGGAAGAAGAGAACAACTGGGTACAATGCGCCCGTTTTGTGCCAGGAACAAACTAGACACTTCACGTGTCTGTCCTCTCTCGTGGATTTTTACCCCCAACCAGCAAGAGTCTGAGGCTCAGCTGGGTTCACGTTCCCAAGGGTCGCCCAGTTATAGGCTCAACATCAAGGTTCCATCCCAGCAATCCCTGAGGCCAAAACCCACGTGTTGTCCACTCCACCAGGAAAATCAGATCAAATGTTACTCAGCAAAATATTGATGGGCCATCCATGTATCAGATCCTATTTGCTAGGTAACAAGGGCAGACAAATAAATAGGAGTGACATCATCCCCGGAGGGGACGCAAACCACTGAAGACGGAAGCAAATCGCATGTAGTAGGTTCTGCATGAATACGTGGTAAGTGAGGGGACGGAGCCTCGCAGAGAGGTGTGTGAAGCAGCCACATCTGAGCGGCGGCTCCGTGACAGACTGTTTGAAGTGCCCGCGGGTGTGGCCATGTGCTTGATTACGTCTTACTGAGTGTGAGTTTCCTGAAGTATTGTCCTACCCTAACTCCGAAACAGAAACTATTTTGAGTCCCCTTTTCTAATGGGCTGCAAAACAAAAGGTCTAGCAAGGTGAATTTTCTGAACCTTTTGTGTGTTTCACCTCTTTGCCTAAAACGAATACAACAATCTTACTAGTAATAATTTGCTTAGACAATTTAATTAATTTCATGGTTTCTAAATGGGGATATTTTTGGTTGGAAGTAACAGAGAACCCAATTTGCCAATTCATGTACCTTTGGTAATAGGAAAAGTTCATTATCTCTCATTAAAAAAAAATTCTAGAGAAATCCCAGCTCAGGGCTGATTATATCAGCTGCTTACTGATGTCATCAAGGGCCCAGGTTCTTTGCATTTTCCCCTCTTCCATCCTGAGCATGTCAGACAAATTGCCCTCATGGCTGCATCGCGGCTGCCACAGTTCCAGCCATCACACACTGAGGCAGAGACTCTCTATGTGCTGACCAGATTCATTCTTCTGCTTATGCGCACAAAAGCACTTCATCTCCCAGCTATTTGTGGAGGGCGTATGACTGGGTTCTGGCCACCAGGATGTGGACCACAGGGATGAGCTCAGGTGTGATGGCCCGCCCTCTCCTTCTTCTACAAGTAATCCATCTGGCAGCATCACAGGTAGAAGGAAACCAGATCCCTGAATCCGTGCTTGAGGAGAGCCCCTGACTCACTGAACAAAACATAGATGTAAAAGTGCGTGAGGTTCGGCCCCTGAACTCTCGGGCTGGTTTGTTGAAGCAGCTGGCGTTAGTTGCCCTAATCCCCGTTCAGACTTGTTAAGACCCAGAAGGAGGAGAGAGGGGTAGATTCCTGACACGGGGGCTCCATCGGCAAGGAAAACGGGGTGTGTGGGAGAGGCAGTCTCAGACTCCGCTCGACCCCCTTCCTCCTGGCCGCTCCCTGGCGCCTGGCAATCCTCCGTGTCCCTGGCCGGCACTCTCGTTCTGCCCGCTGGCTACAGCCAGCCTTAGTCTCATTTCTCAAACCTCCGAGTGGCCCAGCCCTGCCACCTTCGGGATGGCCTTGTGCTCTGGCCCCACGAAAGCTGTCCACCCGGCAGACTCACTTGGCTTCCTGCAGCTGAACAGGAGCTCTTTCCCAGGATTGCGAGAAAAGCATCTCACCGACCCACACGTGGGAGAGGGTGCTGTGGCAAGATTTATTCCAGTGTAAACAGGAGGCCGTGCCTCTGTCCCTTGTCCATCTGTCCTGCCATGGGAAAAGTCCAACCATTTCCTCAGCAAGGCCAAAACAAAGGCCAGGGTCCAGAGTTTCCTCTTCATATTAAAGCTCAGTCCTTTGGAGCTTGCAGGCGGCTGCTAAGTGGTCTCAGTCCCCACCCGGGCAGCTGAGCCCTGTTGCCGGCTGAATTGCTGTGCCGGGCTCCCACCTGGAGCCTGCATCTGGAGTCTGCATGGCTGCCAGACCCGCACAAAGGAACACACGAAGGAACGGGCAAGTGCATGTCCCGGAGGGGGCGGGAGGGTGAGAGAGAGAGGGAGGGAAAGGGAGGGAAAGAGAGGGAGAGAGAGGGAAACAGATTGGCTGCCTCCCATGCACGAAGCTTCCTTTTGCAGGCTTCGGATGGGTCCACCTCTGAGCCAATTGATCCCTTTCCCAGGTTAGACTGACAGGCCTCTGTGGTTAAGCACCTCCCTCTGCACCATTTTGACTTCTATTGCACGTGTGCTGATTCCCCCCTGCTCCCCCCAGGAACATGCTACTGGAGTGGGAGAGGAGGGGCGTTAATCCTCCAGGAGGCGACGCTGTGGTCCCCTGGGATGTGTGAAGCTGTAGCTTCCTGGCTAAGCAAGCAGGCTCATGCTCCTCCGCCCACTTGGCTCAACAGTGTCCAATCCCCTTTGCGTCCTTCCTATTAATAACCAGCTAACTACCGACAGCAACGAAACCTCCAGGCCCGTCTGCCTCTGTGCCTGGGCCTGCTATCCCCCGCACTCTGGGCCCTGCAACCACCGTCAGAGAGCTTGCTCAGGACAAATTCTTCCTCTTTCTGTATTTCCAGAAAAGGTTTCCCTCTCCCATGTGTCTTCCCACCAGTATTTAAATGTGATCAAGTCCTCATGTTAAAAACAAAATCTCAAGACTCCTTCCGGCTGCTGCACTCTTTTCTTCCCTCCCTACAGAGTCGGACTGTTTGGCCTGTGCGAGGTCTCACCTTCCTCCCCATCCCGAGCTCTGGGCTAGGACCCCGCACCACTACTGTGAAGCTCCTCTTGCCATGATTTCTGACAACCTCCTCGTCTCCGGACCTGGCAGACACGTCTCCCTCCTGTCTCAGGTTCCTGGGGCTCTGTCCCAAATTGCCACACGTACTGGTGACCCAGAACAACAGGAGTTCACTCTCTCCCAGCCCTGGAGACAAGATGTCCAAGGGGGCAGCAGGGCCACGCTGCTTCCAAAGCTCTCAAGGAGGATCCTTCCTGCCTCTTCCAGCTTCCGGTGGCTCCAGCAGCCCTCGGTGTCTGGCTCAAAGTTACGTCACTCCGATCTGCCTGTGTCTTCACACGGCCTTATTTCCTGTGAGTCTTGGTGAACAAATTTCCCTCTTCTTTTAAGAACCGCAGTCACAAGGTCAGGGCACACTCTGAAGTCTGTTAAGGCCTCATCTTAACCTGATTGCATCTGCCAGGTCCCAGCTTCCAACTGAGGCCACTCTCCCCGGAATCGAGGGTTTGGGCTTCAACATGTGTTGGGGGAGGGGCACAATTCAAACCAACACTTTGATGTCTCTCCCACCTGGCAGCGTTCCTGCTGTCCTTGAGCCACCATCCGCCCCTCGTCTCCCCGGGGGCTCTGAAACCGCTCCCTCCTTTTCCTTCTTGGCCTTCTCTCCCTCCACCCATTCCCCTCCCATTAGCACCTCAGGGCTCGCCTCACCCACCAGCCACACAAGGAACTCCGGAGATGCTGTGCTTCCCACGGCCCTTTCTCCCCCACCGCCTCCTTTGTGACCTGCAGGCGTTCTTGTGGCCCTGCAGCAGGCACTCGTGAAGATTGAGTTTCTGGTTCGGAGTGTCCCCAAAAGAGCAAACCCCAGATGGACCCCACCTCTCTCAACCCCAGAACCAACGGCTTTCCAGGAAACCCCCACCGCCTTCCTGAATCATGCTTTGCAAGAACACAAACCCCCAACTCGAGAGCATTCATCATCCTCCACCCCTGAATATTGAGTTTTTACCCTAAAAACGCCTCTGCCCCTTGCCGGGGTCCCATATTCTCATCTCCTCGAAAGATTTCACCAAATGCTAAAACCAACATATGAACCCGAAGGTACAACTTCCAGAAGGCCTTGCCGTGACCCCTGCCCAGCTGGCCCGGGCCCCACGCTGTTTCCCAGAAGGCGAACTACCTGTCTCCCAGCACACAGTTAGCAGGGCCATTTGGACAGCCTCCGAGCGGGAATCCTGGTCTCTGGCCCTTCTGAGCTGTCACCCCCACACCTTTTTCGGTGGGTTAATTAAAACACATGGGCACAAGAGCTGCAGGCAGAACTGCAGGCAGGAGTCCGTTGGCGAGAACTAGTGTCCTCTACCCACTGCCCGACCCTCCATCGATGAAATGTCACTCCATCTGGACAAGAGGAACTGAGAAGGGGGCTGGGCCAGAAAACTCACCATTAAAAACAAAAATCTCCCCCGTGCGAGAGGCAGTGGCCCCAGGAGGGCCACCAGGGCCCTCAGGGTCATAGCAGCAAGAAGTGAAGCTCAGGCACCCACGTGCCAAGGAGGGGACTGGGTGGCAGGCGGCACTGGACCGTTCCTGGTAGTTTTCCACTCGCCCCGCACAAGTTCTTTTCCCTGTTTGGTTCGTTGTCACTTGGCCCCATACCAACGCCCACTGCAGGAGCTTGAACGCTTGCAAATGCCACCCACAACCCAATGGCATGTGATGCGGGTGAGGAGTTCACATGCCCTTCCCCTTTGTTTTCTCGGGTTTCTTCTGCATAAGCGCCTCTGAGCGGGCCAAGTGGCGTTGTTGCTGCTTTCCTTCCATCCTCCCGTTCTTGTGGGGGGTGGGAGCGGGACAGAGGTAACTCCGTCGTAAACAGTTGGTAGGAAGAGTCAGCACAGACAACGAGAGTCAGCGTGGATGCTTTAAAAGGAGCTGCTTCGTCATTGAAAGGCTGTGAAGGATAAACACTCTTCTCTTTATTGGGGAAAAGGGGGCTTTCTCAGGAACCTGGAAAATTCTCCTATAAGTATTAACACTTAGCGGGGCAAAAGTGAGCCACACCCACTAATTCTAGTGGTTCGAATTCCGCAGCCCAAATTCCGCCCCTAGCAGTGAAACTGGAGAAGTTGGCAGTCACGCTGCCTGTCACTACCAGAACCGATGAGTGGAGACAAGGATGGAATCTTTATGTGCTCTTCGATGGTGGGTTTATCTGTACACTAAAAACTGCCTTAACATCTCATCCCAAGGTGACCTTTGTTATAAGGAGACGAAAGGGTTGGGTGAGGGGTTTGGAATTCAGGAAAAAAGCAGGTAAGGGGTTTGGAACTCGAGGGAAAAGTTCATCAGATAAAAGCTGCAGCCCTGCAATTTTCCTAGCCGCCCTTCCTCTGCTGACCGGTGGTGATTCCTTATCTGCGTCCTGGTCAGGGTGTTCCCTCCCCGGAGCACGGTGGCGCGGACGCCACCTCGGCTGCTGGCAGACCTCCTGGGGCTCAGCGGCCAAACTGCCTGTGGGCCCCCTGGAGCCAGGGCAGGTCTGGCCCCATGTTCCAGCTCCTGGAACAAGCGCTTCCTGCCTGCATTAACCACTAGGCCTATTAACCACAACTAAAGCTAAATATTTTAAACTCTTAGCTCCCCACTCAGCGGCTTTCATAAAGGAAAAGGCGATCCCTCAACTCCTCACCACACTCCGATCCAGGCAGGTCCCACAGCTGGGCTCCTTCGAAAAGAATGGCTTGAACCCTGACAAAAACACAGTGCTTGCAACACAGAACTGAGAGAGAAAAGGAAAACATTTTCTGTGATAGTTTTTCCTTTGCATTTCTGAAAAGTGAGGAAATTTTCCTTGAAAAGAGCCATAAAATGGTCTTAGGGTGCACTCCCCATTGCTGAGACAAGACAGCCGTTAAAATAAACTCCAGAATGGAAAAATGGCACTGTGGTTGTCCTCCGCTGCTTCTCCCGGAAGTGTCTTTTTCCAGAAACTTCTAACCTTCTAATGAGGGCCGAATGCTTTTTAAATTTAGAGGGGCTCTTATTAGAGGGGCTTTTCAGAAAGGCATCGCTTTGCCTCAGTCGTGGCTCATAAGAACCAATGAATGAGAGGAGAAAAGAACTAGACCAAAATGAATTGGCTTCCTTGTCAGCCAGAGTAGACAGGAAAGGTCGTGTGGCACCACCGTTCCCGCCGGTCAGGGACTGAAGCCTGTGGAAGTCCAACCCTCCTCCCCACCTGGGGGCAAGGAGAGCGGGCGGGAGAAGGCCTGGGGGTCCGTGCCGGGTTCCAGTCCACGCTGAGCTGTTCCCTGGTGCGAGAGCTTGAGCAATCGCTGGCTCCTCGGAGCTGAGTTTCCTCATCCACAAAGGAAGAGCAACAATAGTCCTGCCTCATCCATCACAGGCTGTCACGAAGATTAAAAGATAAGACCGAAGCTGAGACAGGCACGCGGCTTAGGACGGCACCTGGTTCCTTTTAGGCAGTTGTTACAAGGTAACAGGCATTATTACTACCAGATGGCACAGTCGGACAAATGAGTAACTGCTGTGCGACACACACGACTCTTCCTCAAGTGTGCAGCACCCTGGCCTTTCTGAAGTGTGCAAAGGCTTGAAGCGAAAGCAAACAGCCGGAGGGATTGCCATATGGAAGCTTGTTTAGCAGGGACTCAAAGCCCGGTGGACGATATTTGCCAAATCATCTGGCAAACGTCCATGGTGTTGGGGCGCACGGCACAGTTCTCAGGGCTCGGGGCAGAGCGCCGTGGACAGCATGTGGTCCTCCCCAAATCCATCTGTTAAGGTCCTAGCCCCAGTGTGAGTGTCTGAGCTTTTAGGAGGCAGTTAAGGTTGCATGAGGTCATAAGATGGAGTCTCAATCTGATGGAACCGGTGGCCTTCTAAGAAAGAAAGAATGAGATCTCTTTCCCCAAGGGCAAGGACGGTGGGAGGCCATGGGAGGCCCTGGGAGGCCGTCATGGGAAGGTGACCATCGCCAGGAACAGAGCTGGCCGGTGCCTGACCCAGCCTGGGCTCCCCAGACTCCAAGACTCAGCACTAAATGCCTGCTGCTGAAGCCACCCGGTTTGTGGTCCTTTGGTTCGGGAGCCCAGAGTGACCACGTCAGAGGGAGACGTGTCTCTTTGGTTCCTTCTCCTGAATCAGAACATTGGAAATGTGCCTTAATGAGCAGAAAACACCTCCTTTCCTGAATAGCCCTGTCCTGGTCTTGAGAGATGGCAAGTGTGCATAAAATGTGTAATGGTTTTATCTGGTTTTGAAACACAAACAGATCAAATCCCATCTTTTAGATAAAGTACCTTTCGCAGGGGAAAGAAAAAACTCGCCTCCCACTGGAGAGCCAAGGTTTGTGTAACAGTCAGTTGGAGACTCCACTTTGTTGCAGTTAAGCCTACAGGCAGGACTGAGTGAGAAAGCTATTTCGGTGAGTTTGGTGAGGAACCTGCTTGGAACTACGGGGCTTCGTTTTCTCCTGACACATAGCTGCAAACAATTCACGTGTCTGAAGACAGATGTTATCATCAGTTATTAAAATTACAGTTTCCCCAGGGGAATGGGCTGTGTCCCAAGAGAGATAAAAATGTAGGCAGAGGATGAGTAAATCCTGAAATGTTCTAGAATATTCTACAAAAACAAGTCAGATGGCCATCGCTCTCCCTCCTTGCCGGCTGTACTCTAAGCAAAATGCCACAGCCCCCTCTGGACCACAGAAGGGTGGTTGCTGCTGAACAGGGACCAAGGAGCCGGCTAGGGTTCAGGACAGTCAGGTCCAAACCCGAGAGCTCACTCAGGCTCGTCGAGGACCGGGTATGTGTTATGGCACAGTAGTAGCAAGGAGCAGAGACTGGAGGCAGGCAGACCACCAGGTCAGGTTCCCCACGTGGAAGCGACTGAATAAAGACTGTTCGGAAGTTTGTGCGAGATGCTGCTGACAGGCGAGTGAGCCGGGGACTGGGACCTCGCCATTGTGTCGGGCACCAAGTGCAGCCTCCGTGGGACGGTGGGGACAGCAGCCTGACTGCGGTGATGTCCGGAGCGACAGGAGATGGCAGTGGGCTGGACCTGAGGGGAGGTGGCAGGTGGGGGGAGTTTCACTCCAGGAGGACTCTGTCCTTTCAAGATGAGCACACAAGAGCACGTTTGCCAGATCTGGGGCGGCAGGGAGGGCCAGCTGACACGTGACACAGGAGAGAGATGAGAAGCGGTGTCCGGAGGGGCTGTCCTCAAGAGGCAGGAGGACTCGGCCCTGGGGCTGGGGGAGGGCGGGCGGCCTGTAGGAGGAGCAGGGCCCGGGGGCAGGAGGAGGGCCATGCAGAGGTGGAGTCGGTCCTGGGAGGAGGAGACCGGCCTCCTCTGGCTGTTTCCTGTCTCCCCATTAACTTCAGAAGTGCTGTATTCAGGTGCTGAGAATGAGGGGGGAGGACGCTCTGAGAGAGACGAGGGTTCAGGACGGCCATCTCAGAGCAGGGACAACGTGTGGCCAGTGACACGGACTCAGCTTGCCAGGCGGCTCTGAGGTCCCCCCTGAGGGGTGACTGGCCAGTGGGGTGAGATTTCCTCTGGCTGCTGCCCTGTGGGGAGGACTCCCCACTGGGACGCTTGCTGGGCCTCTGACCAGCCAACAGAGTGTGTCCCTTCAGGGTGGACGTGGACTGGGCAGTCAGCGGAGTCCAAGGGGACACCCTTGGGGGCGTGAGTCACAGCCTGTTGTATCTCCACAGCTGTCTCCCTCCTTGAGGGGCTGACCGCTGCGTGGGGGCCGTTTCCCTGGAGTGACCCATAGACACCCCACCTGGGAGGGGGTGAGGAGTGAGTGAGTGGGTACTGGTCTGGGGTTAGGCCTGGGAAGACCTGCTCACTCGGCATCAGTGACCTCAAGGTTTCATGTGACGATCAACAGAAGTCATATGATATTCAGCATGTCCACGACACGATGCTACTGGACCCTGCCTGTTTTTAAAAGCCCTCGTATATGACAATGTGCCTTATATGTGTAGTTGTCCCAGCTCCGGGTCTGTACTACCATCTCCTCAGTCCTTATCATGTGCAGGGCACCATGCTAACAGCACTTAAAGTTTTGGTCTAACTAATCCTTAAAACAGCCAGTGGTCAGAACGCCCGTTGGGTCCATTTGACAGATGAACTGTCCAGTGAGAGACACATGAGGCAGTGTGTCCAAGTCGTGGAGCAGGACAGGCCACCAGGCCTGTGGGACTTCAGAGTCTGGACTCTGTATGCCAACACAGACTGGAAACAGCTGATTCCGTTAGGCTGCAAGTAACAGAAACTCCCCAAGTGTCAGCTGAAACAGATGAGGGGTGTTCTTGCTCACGTTGGAGTCCGGGCCGAGCCTTCAGGACTGGGGCGGCAGCTGCACAGCGCCCTGCAGCACTGACACTTCTGGCTTTCTGTGCCCCCATCCTTAGCTGTGGCCTTGGCACTAAGGGTCCCCTCAAGGCTACAAGAGGGCACCTCTCCCTCCAGCTCCAAGTCAGCTCTCCGGGCAGGAGAAAGGGAAGGACAGAGGACAGAAGGTACAAGCTGATTTATTCCTCACTCTGCCTTTTTTTTTTTTCTGTTTTTTTTTTTTTCCTCTTTCAAAGAGTTTTTTGCTGGAGGCTCTGCCCACAACATCTGCTTAAATCTTGTGGACTGAAACCACCATAGGTCCACCTCTGGCTAAAAACATAGAATTTTAGCTGGGTCCGTTGCCACCCTGAAGAAAAATGCTATTTTGCCTCATGACCTCCCCCTAACCCCCTAACCTCTGGCGACCACCGATCACTCCCCACCTCCCTACTTTTTGCCTTTTCCAGAATGTCACGCACTCAGAACCACACAGTACGTGCCCTTTCCAATTAGCCTCTTTCACTTCGGAACGTGCATGGACGGTCCCCCCGTCTTTGTGTGGCTGGATAGCTCATTTTCTGCAATCACAGCGCACGAGTCCAGTGTCCGGATGGGCCACAGTCTGTGTGTCCCCCGCCTGCTGAAGGACGGTGCGGCTGCTCCCAGGTGTTTCAGTTGTGCCCACAGCTGCTGCGAGCACCGTGTGCAGGGTTGGTGGGGACTTCGGTGTTCAGCTTCTGCGGGCAAATGCCAAGGGGTGCAACCGCCAGATTGTATGATGAGAGAATGTTTAGTATTCTAGGCAGCTGCCAGCTTGACTTCCAGAGTGGCTGTTCCCCTTTGCATCCCCACCAGCAATGAACTTGAGTTGCTACCATGGCTGCTGGCTCAGGGACCACACCTTAGAATCACTGTGCTGGATGCTTCTCAGTTTGAAGGAAAACACCCAGTGGAAGCGCCACACCCTCCCTGAGTCATCAGGAAAACATCCAGTGGGAGGAACAGAATGCCCACAGAAGGCTCTGTATGCAGTGAGACTCCTGGATGCACCTGCCCCCGGGGAAAGTTCTTGACATCCCCGTTTGCCTGCTCCTAGACTGTGTCAGCCCTCTCTGCAGAGGCCCAATGTGAGCCCTGCTTTCCTTCCACCACAGGAAACTGTTTGCAAGGCACATTGTCTTGGTTGGGGGAGGTGGCAGCTCTGTGGTGGGGCCCACTAGCCTGAGGGTCCCTTCTGGAACATCAAGCAGATGTCACAGCTGGAGGCTGTGCTGACGCATCTGATGAGCGTGAATCACGGAG
Source organism: Tonatia bakeri (assembly GCA_004024845.1). Taxonomy (NCBI): domain Eukaryota; kingdom Metazoa; phylum Chordata; class Mammalia; order Chiroptera; family Phyllostomidae; genus Tonatia; species Tonatia bakeri. Next base: position 45,114 of record PVIA01003561.1, on the reverse strand, counting down.
CTGGGGCTGCAGATGCCTCTTCACCTCCTGGCGCTCCGGACTGTGCTGAGCCACCGGCCGGATCATCCAGGGACCTCAGGACCCTGAGCACGGGCAGTTTAGTTCTCCCAGCTGTGTTGTCAGCAGGACAGGCCTGTGAGCTCAGGAGTCAGCCCACTCCACAGCCACGTGCTTGGCTCCGCCTGGGCCCCTGTATCCATCACGGCCTTTTCTGCAACTCCGTCCTGAGAATCAGCCGACCCTCCACAGGCAAACACCATTGCCCCAAGAGGGACTCCGGCTGTCACCGCTGTTGTGCTTGCTGGCCTTTGCTGTGCCCCGCTGTGCTAGACAGGAGATGGCATTCTGACACGCCTCTAAAGTGGGTCCCAGCAGCGTCCCCATCCCTAGCTGACAGATGAGGAAACCAAGGTTCAGTGCAGTTGCGACAGCTGCTGCAGGTCCTGTGGCTAGTGAGCGGCAGAGCCAGAGCTGGGACTGGGTCCCTGACACCACAGACTGCTCTGGGGGGGGGGGGGGACACAAAGATAGGGACTTAGCAAAGATAGGGACGGAAGGTAAAGCCTGGGATCAAGAACAAAGACCCCTCTGATCCACAACCCTGGCTGGAGTCCCCTTCCTCCTTCCAGTGACCCCGGAGCCCTAGTCCTCCCCCGGTGGCAGCACGCCTCTCGACCCCCGGAATGACAGAATTATCTTCAGTTCATTCGTTTTGTCTGCCACAGAGCCTTGCCCAAACTTCGCACTGGGAAAAGGTGTCTGTTTAGGAAATGAATGGGTTAAAAGTGGCCAGATCGAATGCACCCCAATCTTGGTGTGTCCGGCCACTCTCAGGCCAATGCAGGATCCGGGGCTCCCCGAGGACATGGCTGGTGCTAGGACGGGGCAGGAAACGTACGAGAGGAGCCGGGCACACGGCGTCGTGCCGGGAGGAAAGGGAGGGCCCCCCCAAAGGAAGGAGCAGACCGGCTCCCCCACGATGGGGGCACGTCGAAGGCACACAGGGACCAACGAAAGGGCTCCATCAACCAAAGTGGGAAAAAAGTGAGCAAGAAAATATAATAAAATCAATATCCATGAGTTCCTGACAACATTGATAATTGAATACATAAGCAAGCAGGGAAGAACGGACAAATCTCCGGTGCAGAGGAGCCGCAGATGAGTTAGGTAGAAATTCCATTCCGAAGGGGGTGGGCATCTTCCCACTCCTTCCAGGTGGGCTGCGCAGGGTGACCTCCGTCACAGGGGACAGTGCAGGAAGAGGGGGAAGGGAAGGAGCGCCTTTCCAGGGGAGAGTCTGGCAGACACTGCCTCGGGCAGGCGACTGAGGTGGCCGTCACCTGTGAGCACCCTGTGAGAGTATGTGCAAGACTTGGTGGGAATGGCATCTCACCCCGAAACCCGTAACCCCGGCTCATCAGGGGAACAAACATCAGACAAACCCCAACTGAGGGGCCGTGGGCAGCACAGCTAACCAACCAGTACTCGGGTTCGTCCAAGTCCTCGAAAACCAAGAAAGTCTGACAAACCATCACAGGTCAGAGGGGCCGAAGGGGGCATGATGATGAAGTGTGACGTGGTGTCCCGGGTGAGACCCTGGACAGAAAAGGGACATGGAAGGACACCAGAAAAACTGGGGAAATCAGAATAAAGGACGGACTTTAATTAACAGTAGCATTCATACTGGTTCATTAAGGTAACCGGTGCACCATGCTGATGTGTTGATAAGATGTTAATAGTCAGAGGAGACCGGGATGGGGTGCATGGAAACTCTCTACTACCTGCAACTTTTCTGTACATCTGAAACTATTTTAAAATGTAAAAGTTTGGTTTTTTTAAGATTTTATTTATTTATTTTTAGAGAGAGGGGAGGGAGGGAGAAAGAGAGGGAGAGAAACATCAATGTGTGGTTGCCTCTCACACACCCCCCACTCGTGACCTGGCCCACAACCCAGGCATGTGCCCTGACTGCGAATTGAACTGGAGACCCTTTGGTTTGCAGGCCCGCACTCAATCCACTGAGCCACACCAGCCAGGGCAAAGAGTGTTTTGTTTTTAAGCCAGGTCCTTCATTAAGTAAGTGAATCTCCATATCGGTTACTGTGTATATGGGGAGGATGGATCAGTAGAGAAAACGAAAAGCAAAGCTATTTGTCGTTCTCAACGTGAATGGTCTTCGCATCGAGGGAGCAGCTCACGGAGGGACCACTGTGCTTCTTTACCCCGCTGGGCCCCTGTACTAGCTCAAGGACGTGTCCGCTGCCCCCCTCCAGGCTCTGCCTTGGAGAGAGCGTGTGTGGCGTCATAAGAGTCTCCATCCCGCTTCACAAGCCCATTGCAGAGGAGAATTTCTGAAAGGTGACATCCCCTTCTTAGGGGCTATCTTGGGACTTCCAGTTCCATTTCTGGGGGAAATGTCTAGCAGAGATGTCCGGCGTCTCTAGATCGTTCTGCAGGACTACCGACAGGGCCTCCTGGGGGCTGAAAGCTTCCGTCGTTCCTAAGAGGTGTTGAGGCTGTGGCTTCATTTTGGTGTCCCTTTTTGGTCACTAGTGGCTTAGGGAGCTTCTGCATTTGAGTGATTTGGCAGGACTTGAGGACCACGTAGCCAAAGGTCCATTCACTTTTGAGGGCCCCCAGGCTGTGCAATGTAACAGGCTTTGCTTAGGTTCCCCAGATGGTGTAAGACTGAAACACTCACTGTGTCCTGAAGTAAGCGGCGACCTTCAGAGACATGGGAATGCATCTGGAATGAATCAAGGCTCTCTTTTTCGACACCTCGCCACGCCACGCCAACCCGTGTGGCCTTTGGGTAACCAACACCATTCCGGACCTGTGGAGCGTGCCAACTCCAGGAAGCGTGTCCTCCAAGAAGCGGGCACCTCAGACCCCCGTGACCCCCTGTTCTCGTACCAGCGCACGAATACGTGAAGTCACATGTGTTCTGTTGTGGGAGGGAGCGACAGTGTTCCTCTGAACTGCTTTTTTATCACTCAAGAACTGTTTGCTTCAGAAAAATGAGAAATTCAACAAAATAGTTGCATTGTTTTTCTTCTGCTTCTATCAGCATGTTGTAATCACATATACTCAAGGCCAAATTATCCCCAGAAGACACAGAGAACCAACTTCTCAGAGAGAGAAGCATTGTTTGGGGGCAGAGGATGGCCTGGAGGACAAGATACACACACCTGTCGGCAGAAAAAGGCTTAGAGGAGCCCCTGCCTTTCGGGGTCCAGACTTTCCCTAACTCGGACACACAGCTAAACAAGCTCCATGGACGACAACAGAAGAGCCGACCTGACCCTCCGCTGCCACAACTGGCCATGCGGTCCTGAAGCTGTGTGACCGATTTTCCACAACAGATGGCTCCCAAACTTTGGGGTCCAGCGGGATTGCCCAGGAGGGTGATGAGGAGCCCAAACACGTGCCATTGAAACAGGTCCCTGATTCTGATGGGGGGAGGGCTGTTCTGCAGACGAGGGTTTGAGAAATGCCGGATGGAACAGCCCTCAGAAGACACAGCCCCGCCCCTCGAACGTGATACATTTTCACCTGAAAGCAACCTCATGTTTCACTTCAGGAGCACGCCCATTGTGCCACGGCAGGATCAGCGGGCTGGGGGCAGGTACAGGAGAGCTGGGACAGGGCATTCCTCATGCGCTCTGTGTGCGGAGGCTCCTGGATGTCTGCATTGGTGTCACACTCTGGTGGGGACACCCGGGGCGCCCCGAGTGCTTTCATTCCACATGTTCTTTCCCAAGGAAGGAAAGGTCCTTTGGAGAGGAAATTGCATGCCTTCCTGAACCAGACCCCTGGCGAGACCCAGCCATCTTTTTCAGAGCGTGGCACCCTGCCCAGACCCCAAGGTGCTCCCCCGGCCGGGGACTGGACAAGGCCGGACCGTCGGGGCCAACTCTGGAACGGGTTTCCGAAAGCTGATATCGGAGGGCGTGAGGTTGAGGCCTGCCAAATCAAGGGTCAGGAATGTCTCGTCCCCTCCCGGGGAGGGCGGCGGTGTTTAATGAAACAACACAGCCTGAAAGGTGAGACACCCCGTCTATTTGCCTAAATTCACTCAAACCGGAGGAACTCCCCAGGAGACGCAGACACCGCCTGTTGTCGACACGTCCCCTTCTTCCTGCGTTTACTTAATATCAACGCCACGGAAGCTGCTCTGCAGGGACACACCACGTGGCAGCCTGTGCAGGCCATGGTCCCCTTTCTCCTTGTCCAGCCCGATGCCAGGCCGTGGGAGAGAGGTGTGGGGGTGGCGAGTCAAACAAAACCTTCAAAAACAAGATTCTGGCTGGGACTTCCCCTGAGCAGATTACCAAGGGGACAGGCATTTTATTTTGCTAAATGAAAGAGCTGGTTTGTGTCTTCCCTGGATCGAGTTCTAACCTCGCTGCAGTGGAAACATTCTCAGGAAGAAAGGCTTTCTTGTTTGTTCGCCCTTTACGTGGCCCCTGGCCGTCCCACTCGTGGGACTCGGGCCGCGATCTGCTGCGGCTCCTGCTCGGGAACCGGGCCGCCAGCGGACGCCTGGAGGAGGTGGCCCGCACCACAGTCCTCATCGGTCGAGTCCTGCTTCAGGGCAGACCACCCGCCCAGCCCGCCTTCAGCAGGTGGGAACGGCTGGGTTCTCCGGCTCCTTGAGGCAGGGAGCCACCTCTGCACCAAGCTGCATGAACTCCGCAGACCGGCGTCCAGCCGGTCTCTGTGGAGTTTGCGTTTGGCTGGTGAGCACCCAGCAGGCGTGGCCGAAAAGGATACCACGAGAAGGTGGCTCTCCAGCAACCACGGGGAACACACTGCCAGTGGCCGTGGGAGCTCGCTCCCTCTCACAGTCACCCCCACGGTTTCTTCTCATGGGATGCAAGGCAGGTGGCGGGCTGGGGCCAGGGCCGGGGTTGCCCCCCCAACCCCGAGACCCGACCAGGCCTGGGTACCCCTTTCTCACTGCCTCTTGCCTCTGGCAGCCCCTGGAGAGCACGTGCGTCCAGGTCTCTCTCCCGCCTCTTGCCTGAGGGCCAGCGTCTGAGCCGTTCTGAGCCTCCCCCCTCGGCTGGTAAAAGAGGCACGGGCAGTACTCCGTGGGCCTGGGGGTGAACTCACTGAGAGGAGGAGTATGAAGGGGACCAAAAGGGTGGTCTTGACTTTTTGTTTGTCTGTTTCCCAGGAAAGGGGGAAAGGTTCAGGACGGAAGTGAACCGTGCTCGTTCTCCCGGGCCTGGCGATGTCCCCTGGTCCGGGCGACCGCTGGGGGTCCTCCTGCGAGCCCGCAGTCGTCTGCTGTCAGCTGAGGTCTGCTTCGCTGGGCGCGAGCGCACCCGGGCCTGAGTGTGGCAGGCCTTCCATGCGGCCTCCCAATGGCCAGGGCAATTTCCTGCAAGGCGGGAACAGAAATGGTCTCAGCAAAGTGATCTGCTGTCACGGGAACATTCATTGTACGTTTTCTGAATGCAGATGAAAGGCAACGTTTAAAACAGTCCCTTTGGAGTTCCGCACAAGGGCTGGGAGGGGCGGCGGCACCTCTGAGATCTGCGAGTGACTGAGTGTGCCGCGCACAGAGCAGAGTTTCCAGAGCCTCTAGGCTGCACCTCCGATAAAAATGCGGCATGAGCCACGCATGCAATTTGGAGCGGCCTGGTAGCCACCTAAAAAGTAACTAAATCAACTCTGATGACATATTTTATTTAACCCAAAATATCCAAAAATATTATCATTTGAACATATTTTTTCAAAGCATTATCATTTTATATCAATATAACAGTCGTTAGTGAGACTAACCTTACACTTTTTCTATTGTGTTCACGCTCTGTGCATCTCGGCCCAGACTCGGCCTCGCCGCCAAGCTCTGAGCAGCGTCACAGCAGACCAGCGGACAGCAAGACACTGTCACTGAAAACGCCAAACCAGGCTCTCGGGGGTCCCAGTGACGATTCACAGGCCTCCTCATGAGCCCGAGAGGGCCGTCCGATCTATTGTTTCATCAGGCCCTCACTAGAGCCCCGGCCGAGGCAGGGCAGGTGGTTCCTCCGGTCATGGCTGAGAAAACGAAGGCTTCAGGACGTTCAACACTGGGCCCGAAGTCAAGGGGCTAGAGGCTGGGGGCTAGCAGCCTGAGCGGGATCTTGGGACGGGACTCTGAACCCTGGGTCTGGCTGAGAAACAGGCGGCTCCAACCCTCTCTCACCTCACCCTGCGACTCTGGTTCGCAAGTTGTAAGAAAGAGGACGGGAGCTGGTGGGCCTCCTGTCCCAGCACCTGACACTGTGCCCGGCTCGGAGCAGGCACAGGGCTGCCACTGGATGAGATTAAAATCAGCTCAAGTGGAATTTTAACCTCGACAGACCCCCTACTAGTCATCATCCAAATCACTCCATCTCTGGGACCTCTCAGCGAGGCTGAAACCACAGACACTACCCCCACACCAGAGCTGCCTAGGCTCACCCTTGACACCTTCCCACATCCCAGCACACAAAATATTCCTTAGGGTGTTTTTCTAGGCCAATAACCTTCATCACAGCCCTGTTATAATGCTCGCTTCGCACTGTTTCTGGGGGATTTACATCTCCAGTGGAAAATGCACCTTGAACGCTGATTCAGTCTGACTTGTGACTTGGACCTCCACCACCCAAGACCTCCTGTAGGAGCCCCGGGACCACCCATGAGGCTGCTGACACTACCACACCGGGGAAACGCCTCTCTGCCCCTCCAGCTTGCCAACGGCGTTGGGTCGACTCATGCACACCTGTCGGTGGCAAAATGCCTGACAGGTGATGTCAGAGGACACCTGGAAACCCCGGTGGAGACAGCTCTGCTCCCAGCGCCCCCCGCACCCTCCCCAGCTGGGCCCCATCAGCTCTGCCTTCTCCACCGCAGGTCTCTCCCTCCTTGGGTGGTAGCCTGGCCTCCCGAGCCCAGGCAGCTCTGCCAGGGTTTCCCGGGGAAGCTGGGCCAGGTGCGGAGAGCTGCTGTGTCCCCGCAGGGGTTGGGATGTCGGAACGAGGCAGAGATCCAGGAGCGACGCCCTCTGCCCCACACCCTCACTGGCTGCTCCCTGCCAGCGTCTGGGCACCAAAGAGGAATTCGGGGCAGGGATACAAGCAAAGGCTCATTTGGCACTTATATGAGCTCCGCAAATCTGATGGGCAACACCGCAGGGCTCAGGACCACCTGTGCTCCCACCGATGCAAGCTGGGGGCCCGAGGAGCGCCCTGTTCCTCCTTTCCCAGGCACCTTGTCCTGGCGATGCTTCCCCACAAACTGCTTTTCCTGGAGAACACCCAAAGTCAGGTCCACATTTTGGTTGAAGTACTAGGTCTTTAAACTTTGTTAAATGAACAATCTGAGCTAAGTGCCCGGGGAAGATTTAGGATTCATTCAGTTAATCACCCTGTGCCTCCCGCTCCTGCCTATCAGGACTCCAGGGTGATTCAGTCAGAGTCTGTTGTGGGTGTACAGTCCAGTGAGTGCGTGAGTGTGTGTGTGTGTGTGTGTGTGTGCGCCCGCGTGTGAATGGGGGCGGGGCAGGGAGGAAATGATGGGACAGAAAACAAATCAATACATGAGATCCCTCTAACAGTCAGAAGTGCTGTTAAAGGGGGAAACGCGGCACAGAATCCCCTGGGGATGGGAGGGCACCCGGAGGGTGACCTGAGAAGGCCGTTCAGGAGAGATGATGTCGAGGCCACGCAGGAACCGCAAGCAGCCGCAGCCCCAGCAAAGTCTGGGCAAGGGCGTGTGGAGAGGAGCGGCTGCGGCAGGAATGAGCTGGGGCGCCGGGCATGGCCAATGCGGGCAGAACGCGGTGACCCAGGGGCGACCGGTGAGGAATGGCCTTGGAGGCGGGGCGCGGGGCGGGCCTTAGGGACCCCCCACCCCGAGGAAAGCGGAAGTTGTGGCTGCGGCCCTGCAGGTCCTCTCAATCCAGAGAGGGAGCGGACACGGAATACCTGGACCTCAGGCCGGGGGAGGGGAGTTTCACAACGGAGTGCACACTCAGGCTGAGGGCAGCGGGTGGAAGAGTCGTTCTAGGGAGCAGATGTGGGGGGCTGGGGGCTCGACAGCGGTGCAGCGGGGCCGAGGCTGAGGCTTCCGGCGGAGCACACCCGGGGGCGGGCCCCCAGGTCACGCGAAGGTCTCAGCCGCTGTGTGCGATCACTCCGGTACGAGGAGGGGTTCCCCACGTGCCCACCCCCACGGAGGGCACTTAGGACGTCCTCTAGGCCCTGCCGCCCCAGCCGTGGGGAACACAAGCCCCCTTCCCCGAAACACTACGCTGGCTCCCGTGTGGTTCACAGCAGCGGGAAAACATCTGATTTCTTTAACATGGGGAGTTCATAGGATACTGAAAGCCACAGAGAAGAAGGTCCCATTTCCTGGTGAGACACCCAGAGACAGGTCCTGGGCGGGGCCACCTCGGTGAAACCGCAGGCCCTCCCAGCGCAGGGGTCAGCGCAGCCCAGGACCCTGTGCGCACGCGCGCGCCCTCCTGTCCCCTCCAGTCCGGCCCAGCCCCTCCCTACTCCGAGCGTGGCCGCGGGCAGTTAGCGCTGGCGTCACGGCGCAGTTGGAAGTAAATGCCATGTCCAGCCTCCTGAGCTCGTGGACCCCCATCTGCGTTTTCGCAAGATCACCAGGTGATTCGTGTGCGTATTTCGGTTTGAGCAACAGCGTCACCAACATAGTTTGGAAAAGACCACACACATGCCGGGGGCGCAGCCCAGGGATTCCATTCCAGCCAGTCTGGGATGAGCCCAGACAGGGTTTCTGTTATCCTTTCTTTTTAAGGTCCCCGCACGGCCAGGGTGGCTGGGGTTGAGAACCTCTGGTATAATCCAAAGTTCTTATTTTACAGATGTGAAACTCAGGCTCAGTAAATTAAAAAGATGCTTATCTTGTTACAGTACAGGCATTTTGTTAAAAAGACAAATTTGGGGTTGGGGCCTGAGACTCTGCATTTCTAACAGGCTCCCAGGCGAGGCTGGTACCAGCCTTCTAGCGCATCTGGAACGGCAGCAGGGACGGTGGTTAATTTGTGTGCCCACCTGGCCGGGCCACGGGGCACCCAGATACCTGGTGAGACACTGTTCTGGATGTGCAGGTGTCGTGGAGGGGGCTTTTAAACTGGTGGCCTTTGAGGAAGCAGACTGCCCTCCGTAACGCGGGTGGGCCTCACCCAATCAGTCAAAGGCCTGAGTAGAGCGAAGACAGGCCTCCCCTGAGCTGGAGAGAATTCTGCAGGAGACCGCCTTCAGAGCGCTGGCTTCCCGAGGCTTCTGCGTGTCCAGCCCTCCAGCCCGTCTGGAAGAGTTTGCATTTACAAGCCTCCATGATCACATGAGCCAGTTCCGTGTATTAAGTCTTATAAAAATCCCTTATAATAGATATATATATACACACACACATCTTACAAAAGATTTATATATCATACATAGGGTATCTTATGTAAATAAGATATATTTATACTTTATTTTAACAAATATAAATCTTATAATAATTCCTTAAAATAACCATATAGGTCAGGTCATAGATAGTATGTGTGTGCATATGTCATATGTATACCACACGTGTGTGTGTGCGTATGTGTGCACCTCCTGTTTGCTTTGTCTCTCTGGCCTGACTCATAAGCAGGGTTGCAGGGTGCTCTGTTCCAATGCCTGTCATGAAGGAGAAGTCCCACAAACTACAATATTACGGATGGAAACCAGCCTTTGTCTCGCAGCAAGAGCCTGAGCGTGCTGCTTGGGGTTCTGGAGGAGAGCCGGCTGTAACCTGAATCTTCTGCGGGGCGGTTCTGGCGCCGACTGGTCCGATCTGCAGCATCTGGTGCCTCGGCAGGAAGGACACAGAGAGGAAGAGGAACTAGGGGGCACGCTCAGCCCTCTCCTGCGAGGGGTGCGAGGGCACTGGGGGCAGGGGCGGCTGTGCTCCAGAGGAGGCAGCCGGGCCCCTGGGCCGCACCCAGTGTGTTCGCAGGCTGGTCGGAGGGCGCAGTGCTGCCTGGTGGGGATGCCTTGCTTCGGAAGGCGGCTGCAAAACCAGCCGGGAGGCAGGTGGGGAGTGCAGGCCGGAGGGGAAAAGCAGTCCTTTTTCCCAAAGCACTGGAGACAGGCCGATGACCTCTGTGGACTGGTGGAGCCCCTTCGACCATGAAGCCAGTGCTGACATGGCTCTCTGAGGGCCCCAAGGTCACCCCAGAGTCTGTCCCAAGAGCTCCAGGAGCACAGATCCACACCCGGAGTGGAAAAGTACCAGACTGAGGTGGATGCACCCCCGGGTATTCCCTCAACAGGTGGGCATGCCCCCCCCTGGACCAGGGAAGGGGGCAGGCTGGACCGGAGGCTGCTCCAGGCCCATGGAGGCGGGTCTTTGGCACCCTCTCTTTGGTCTTCCAGAAGCCACTCCAACCACTGAGACTGCCTCTACCTTGCCCCTTTCTTCCATGATCCAAGGCACCCAGTGCTGCCATGCTCCAAACCCCTTCCAGAACATTCTTTCAGAGCCCTCCCTGAAACCCCATCTCCCCACACCAAGACTCGCCAGTTCCGCTGCATGTCTGGAAAGCGGCTCACTCCGAACCATGAAAAGTCCGGGGCGGCTCCCCCTTCAGGGCTGGCTGCAAGTTCAAATGGACCCCCAAACGCAAAGTAGCCTCCGTGGGCGCCGCAACCTGGGAAAGCAGCTAAGTACCCCGTGGGTCTTTACAAAGCACAGCGTTGGGACCCCCACTCCCACTGAGGCAAACAGAACACCCAGGAAAGGGGTGGGTGGGGTGGGAGTGGGTGCTCCTCAGCCTTTGGAAGGGCTTCTGGCCGTGCCGAGCTGAGAACCAGGACTCGGAGGCAGGGTCCAAGAAGCACTTAGGAGCTCCAGCTCACTGAGTCACAAGGTGTCAGAAGGTAAAACGAGCCCTGGCTGGTGTGGCTCAGTGGACTGAGCACAGGCCTGCCAACCACAGGGGGTGCTGGTTGGATTCCCAGTCAGGGCACATGCCTGGGTTACAGGCCAGGTCCCCGGTTGGGGGCACGAGAGGCAACCACACATTGATGTTTCTTTCCCTCTCTTTCTCCCTCCCTTCCCCTCTCTTTAAATTAATTAATTAATTTTAAAAAAGTAAAACGAGTAAAAATATAGCAAGAAATCCATGTTGTTCATGCCGTCCTCTGCCCTCTGCCCAGTCACCCAGCCCCTCCCACAGCCCATGGGGGCATGCAGTCCAGCGTTTCACTTTGGAAAGGAAAAGGAGGGAAGAGGAAGGAGAAAGAAGGAGAAAGGAGAGGTGTGGCTGACGCCCTCGGAGCCTGGGCACCTGCCCCTCTGCATCTTCCCCTCCCTGGAAGCGGCCATAAATGGCTACAGACAAGCAGCAGCTCTTAATAATCTCCTTTCTGATTAGGGTGATGTTTAATCCTCTCTCGCCAACCAGAATGGGCTATGCACAGGGTCTCTGAGTTGTCACAGTCGTCGCTGCCTTAGTGTTCATTTCCCCCCCAAAATATTTCCTTTTCACTTCTGTGAGCGAAGTGGAAATTCTCGAATTTCCTGGCAAACTTCAACTCAATCAGTGTCTTTATTGTACTATTGTTCCCCAGCCTCTCAGTCTTATAAACCCCAGCCCATTACCGTCCTGCCTGTGAAGGGCCTCAGTTAGTGCACTAATAAGCAGCCCCTATTTAAGGGCATGATCTTGAACAAGCACAAAAAGTCATCAACCTCAAATACGATTTTCATCGAGTCACTTCCCAAACCTGGCTGCAGCCCCTGTCACATCTCAGATTAAACTCAAACCAGATTTCCCAGCAGGCTCTCCAGCCACAGCCCTCCCCCACCCCCACCCCCAGGGATGCCCTCCCTTCCCTCCTACCTGTGCTGCCTCGAGAGCAGAGCTCTCCTTCATCCTTTCAGATGGAGACCTGCACCCCCTCTTCTCTCTGGCAAGCCCCCCACACCCTCTCTAGCAGGGTTTGCTGCTGCTTCCTACCGGAGCTCAGATGCACCGTCCTGCCGGGTCTGCGTCTCCACACCCCGGACATTGAACCCCTCGAGTGCCGGAGATGGGCTTGGTTGTCTGCATTGCTGGCGTCTTGCCTGAGCCCTGCGGTGGTAGGGGTCTCTGGCAGCGGGAAGAGCTGGATCAGGCAAAAGTATAAATGAGACACGCACACTTACACAGCTTTTCTCAGCTTTCGTTCTTTTGGCCCGAAATGACCTGAAACGACGTACCTGCGGAAGGGCAGGGCTGGAGTCCCCTCAGTCCTCTGTTGGACCGCCAGCACCTAGCACCGTGCCTAGGTGGTCAGCAAACCTCGGCTGACTGTACGGATCAATCCTTCGACCTTCCTCCTCAAATATGACCCCTGTGCCCCGCTGTCTCCAGCCCCACAGGACTGTCCCCGTCAGCCCCCCTCCTACTGCCCCCACTTTCCTCCTGCCCCCACTTCCAATGGCCTACGTCAAACACGGCAGAAGAAACAGGAGGCTGGGTCTGTCGATCATGCCAGGAGCGTCCTGTCCGACGCGTGTTGGGTGGGATGAGCCACAAGGTGACCACCAGGGCAAGACAAAAGTGGTGCTGGAACAAACAGCCATCTTCTGTGAGTCTCTGCTTGTCCCACTCTCCTGCTTCCACCAGGAGTTTTGGGGCAAATACACTGGTTCGGAGCCCAGGTCAGCTCCTCCCAGTGCAATGCGGTCTGTAAACTGACCCGGGTATAAACATAGGAGTGGAAAACGGGGTCTGCCATGGGAAGTTGGTGCATAACCATGGGTGACTGTTACCCACCAGGCCACTGTGCCAGTGGGCGGAAGTGCGGGGTACTCTGCTCTGTCAGACCTCACGGCGGAGAGAGAACGGCTGCCTCCATCCTTCAGGCGCCCCCACATTTCCACGAACAGGAACACAATGAAATACACTTTACAGTCAGAATCCATTGAACAGCGCCAATCTTCTGTCTGTTGACGGTTTCTGGCTCTGCGTGGCCGCAGAACCACTCTGAGCTGCAGTATCTTGAATGAAAAGTGTGGAAGGCGGAGGGAGGATGCTGTGTGTCGGGGCTGGTCTGCACCTCCGTGCCCACCCCAGGGGGTCCTCGTAACTGGCCGGTTCGTTCCTGAAACTGGTGGCCCCAGAGTGAGCCCTCCCCGCCCCCGCTCCCAAGCCCCATCTCCTTGCAGATCCCAGCGGGAACACTGTTGTTTCACTTCCTCTTATCTTTTAATTCCCTTCTCCCACCATTTAGTTTCTGAAGGTCAGACCTGTGAAGGACGTCAGCACGCCCAGCAAGTCACGGCTCTTAGGATCGAAGCGCTGGAGGGTCCTGGCCCCACCGGGTAACACGGCCATAAAAAGCTCTCACTCGGAGCTCAGGTCAAAGGCACCTGCTTTGGGAGTGCTATATGAGATGCCAGTGCTGGTCCCATCTGACTTCTGCCTCCGAGAGACAGGTGAACAGCGGGAGGGTCACTGTGGTCAGACCTTGCAGTCAGGCCTGGGGTCCGTGAAGGGGCCTCACGACACAGCTGCCACGGGATTCCTGATCATTCCATCAGCAACAGTAGCGATAGTGGCGCGTGGCTAATGAGGTAGGTGTCATCGACTCTGTTTTACAGATGGCCAAACTGAGGCTCTGGAGGGATGCACGTGGCCAGGATGGAAACACCACGCAGTCCTTTGATTTGTCCTCATTGTGCCTCCGTCACTATATGCCGAGTGTTAGCACCTGTTAAATGAGAATGTATTAACATTAAATAAGGCTACAGTAAGAAAATATCAAAATTGGTATTTCATTCATTGCAACACTCGCATGCATTTGAAATTGAACTTGAGCAAGTGGGAGGCCCATCAGCCTGTGACAGCCCCTCCCAGTGCTCCTTGGCTCTGCAGGTCTGGGACCGGGCTGCCACCTCAGGGACACATCTGAGGCTGGACAGCACCTCCCCCCAGCCCCCCAGGCTGGCCTTCCCACATGGCCCGGCCCCTCACAGACCACTCAGGGTCTGTGGGCTTGGACTCCAGGCTGATGCCTGAGGTCTCCATGGGATCGGCAGCTGCCTCGAACCAGATCCAGCCTCCCCTCTGCTGAGGTGGCCCAGCAGCAGACACACTCACCTGTCGGGAGGCCTGGCTCCACCCCCCCCAGGTGCTTGCCTGCCACCTGAGCATGTGTCTAAGTGGAAAGAAATGACTACCAAAGGGCGTTGCTGTAAACTTAGGTGAAACAATGAGTGTGTTCAAAAAGAGGTAAGAGCTGGTAAATGTTTCTGGTAACTAGTCCTTAGCTGAATCAATGAACTCTTTCCATGAGCTTCTTTCTTCTCAGTTTTAAATGTGATGCACAAATCCTCCCTCTAAGCTCGGACAACCACCACTGTTCCTCCCAGAAGCAGCACCCAGGGGAGAAGGGCAGACCCACCCTCCTGGAAACTGCCCTCTCAGCAGCGCCCACCACTGCCCTCCACCATCCCCCTGCAGCCTCCACAGAGGGCTCTTCTGCAGGACGTCAAGGGTGTCCCCTGTCCACCAGCCCCTCTGCCTGGAGGCCACGTCGGGGCTGGGAGGCAGACCTGAGCTGGAGCCCCCGGCAGTGTCCCTCTGGCCCGTGGTGGCAGCAGCACCTTGTCCGAGTTGCCGGGGGCTCTTCATCCAGCTCTCAAGCGGCTACGACGAGATTTGCCCGGTCCCATAAGGAAGCTCCTGGGGGAAGCAGACAATGGAACGCATGGAAAAGAAAAAGCAACCAGGAATGGCAACCAGCTCCTCAAATGTGTGCAGCCTCCCTGCTCCCCTGACATGCCGACTGGGCAAGGGAGCACAGGCGGGGGCTGGGCCTGGGCTCGGCTCTGCTGTGGGAAGGCCCCCTCCCCCCAGGGTTAGAGGGGTGCAGGCGGGAGGGAGCCCTGCCCAAATGTGTGGTCATCCAGAGGGCTTGAGCCTTGCGGGGAGCAGAGTCCAGGGCGGAGTTAGGGGTCCAGCTCAGCGTCATCCCCTCGGTTCACTGCTACCCGCCAAGGCTGTGGGGAGAACTTTGCTGATTGGAAAGTTCAGGAAAGATCGGTTCTGTTGGTCTCGAGGACTGGATTTGAGTTAGGCAGAGAGAAAGATGCAGAAATGCAGAGGCACCTACTTTTGAGCAGATGGGGTGATGACAGGCACGATGGGTGCCCCAGCCCGTCCAGGCCACTGGAGCAGAGCACCGCACACTGGGCGGCTTGGAAACAGCAGGGCGTACTCCTCACAGTTCCTGAGGGCTGGAGGCCTAAGGTCGGCATGCCAGGGTGCTGGGTGCATCTCCTGGGTCGCAGACTTCACTCTGAGCCCTCGCGCAGTGGATGGGACGAGGGAGCACCCTGGGGTCCCCCTGGTCAGGGCACTAACCCCATTCATGAGGGCTCCACCCTCACAACCTGATGACCTCCCAGAGGCCCCACCTCCTGATACCCTCACACTGGCCATTGCAACTCCAACGTGGAAATGCTGAGGAGCACACAAACATTCCGACCGTAGGAATGGGTGACACGGATTTGGGGCATGAAAGCAGGTCACCCCATTCTGTGCCAGGACTGCGCAGCCTTGGTGCACCCTGGGCTCAGGCTTCCGGCAGAAAACCCTCAGCGCGTAACTGTCACCTGCAGTCAGAAAGCTCCCTGCTCTCTGGGACTTTAGTCAAGGGTGACAGCTTCCTCAGTGACGCCTCCCTCATGAACCCTTCCTGGATCCTCTCAGGGGTGAACCTCCATGAACACCCCGCCCCCATATGCCAGTCCCCACCTCCTGAGAGGCCCAGCATGGGGTCTGAGCACCCAAGTTCTGTCTCCAACGAATGGCATGATTTTGCACAAGTTACTTCTTCTTCTTCTTCTTCTTTTTTTTTTGGAGGTGGGGCTGAGTTCTTGCAAGACCAGCCTCCTCAGGTTGTTGGTGTTGATCCTCCGAAGGAAAATAGCATGGAAATGCCTTCACGGCACCTCAGGTGATTATCAAGTTTTATTACATCCAGACATGTGACTTGAGGGCTCGGGACACACAGGTCTCTGCTTACCTTTGTCTTTTCCGTGATGCCGAGCTCCGACCCTGCTCGGAACCCTGGGCGTCTCATTGGTCTCCAAGGCACGTAGTCAACAAGCCCTAAGTCTTGGCTCTCAGGTCCCATGCCCCAGAGGACAGTGAGCCCAGCTGGTGGGCACTAGCATGCCTGGCACTATGGGCCGAACGGTGTCACCCAGATTCGTGTGGTGAAGTCCTAGATCCCAGGACTTCAGAATGTGACCTTGTTTGGAAACAGGGCCATTGCCGATGTAACTAGTTAAGATGAGGTCATAGTGGAGTAGGGCAGACCCCTAATCCCACAGGACAGCTGTCCTTATAAATGGGGAAAATCTGCACCCGGACATGCACACAGGGAGAATGCCGTGGGACAAAGGAGACAGAGAGTGGGGTGATGGGTCACAGGCCAAGGAACGGCGAAGACTGCCAGCAACCACCAGGAGTGGGGACGGAGCATGGGACCGATTCTGCCTCACAGCCTCCCTCGGAGGGAACAGCCCTGCGGACACCGGGACCTCAGTGCCCGGCCTCCGGAGCTGGGACACAGTCAGTTTCCGTTGCTTCAGCTGCTCCGTCTGCGGTGCTTGTTACACAGCCCTAGCAGACTAACGTGGCTGGTGGGTCCTGCGCAGACTCACCGTGTGTGCCAGACCAGCAGCTGGTGGCTGGGTGGGGGAAGGGCCCTGGGAAACACTCCTCCAGGCTGCTCCCCAGGGAGTGCCGGCTCCTGCAGACTCCCCATGCAACCCCACAGGTCGTATGGTGTATGTGTGTGCTGCGGTCTGTGTTCGTGGTGTGGTGGGGTGTGTACGCTCTGTGTCTGGTGTGTTTTGTGGTGTGTGGTCTGTAGTGTGTGTTCTGTGTGTGGTATATGTGGTGTGTGCGGTGTGTGGTATGGTGTATATGGTGTGGTGTGTGTGTGGTGTGTGTGTTCTCTGTGTGCTGCATGTGGGAGGTGTACATGTGTGGTGTTGTCTGTGTGGTGTGTGTTTCTGGGGGTGAGCGGGCTCAGGAGCCGGGCAGGGGCCCTGCAGCCAGGCCACGCTCACAGACAAAAGGCCTCTCCTCAGGCCACGTCTGCCCCAACCTGCCCTCCACCCAGGGCCCCATCAAACCAAACCAGTTGCATTTCCTTCCATCAGCCCAGAGCAGAGAACTGACGGGAGAGGAAAAGGAAAGAAACATGTCCTTCCTCGGTCCCTCTCACTTCCCCTTCCTCTCCTCCTGCCACTAAAACCCAGGGCCAAATGCAACCTGGAGAACTGGAATGAGTGGACACTTCCTTAGCAAGCAGCTCGGTCTGGGCCACACAGCAAAAACCAGACAGCTGTCTTTTTCGTTGGCTTAAAACTAAAGCCGGCGAGACAAGACCACACGGTAACAATGTAAGCCAAAGCAGGCACCGACCCTCCCACCGCTGAGCCCCTCGCGCCCAGATGCATCTCTCCACGCGTAAAACGCCCAGCGGGTCCCACCAGGCCTGCGGCAGTGCGCCGGGCATAGGCACGGGGTCCCCATGACAATGGGGTACATGCGTGGGGGATCTGTGGTGTGCTGGCCATGTGGCCTCTGGCTTTGGAATGTGAGCCCCACACAGCCCCCTCCTCCAAGGTGGGGCGGAGGCCCGTGGTGAGGCTGACCCCCGCATGGGCAGGCTCCCCGCAGTGCTCCTCGGCGGCAGGCCTGGG
Organism: Tonatia bakeri; assembly: GCA_004024845.1. Taxonomy (NCBI): domain Eukaryota; kingdom Metazoa; phylum Chordata; class Mammalia; order Chiroptera; family Phyllostomidae; genus Tonatia; species Tonatia bakeri. The sequence continues at coordinate 27,375 of PVIA01003561.1, read as the reverse complement.
AAGTTATGCAGCCGCATGGACCGAGCTGGGCCACTCATGCGCCTGCATATTTCTGGCGTCCCTCGGCCGGTGGGGACTGTTTGCATGGAATGCCCTGGTGCCGCTGGGCCAGGGACAACTTTGTTTTTGAAAACATCATTTCCTGGAATAGCTTGTGAAGAGCTAAACACCAAAACTGGAAGGCTTCCAGGCGCCAGAAACCCTCTCCCGCCACATTCCTCCGCCCAAGATGACTCGACAGACATGACCGTCGCCTCAACCTCTTCCGAAGGTGGGCGCCCAGCCCCCACGGTGCTCGGGGCCAGGCCTCCCCTTCCAGAATGGATGGTGCTCTTCGAAGGGCACCCCGGCGGGAAGGGCAGTGGGGGCGGGGTTACCCAGGCAGTCGTGGCTCGCTGTCAGGAGAAAGGTGGTGTCCGCATGTGTGTTCCCACGGACACCCCCCACCCGACTGTAATGCCCATATAAGAGGAGAGGAGACACAATTGGGGATCCAAGGTCACACGGCCCAACTGGGGGATCTTTGACCCCCACGTCCTCCCCGCCTCCCAGAACACGGAGGGTGAACGGTACATTGGCTTAGATAACTCAGTCCGTTTGGGTGCATACAAATGAGTTATTGTGGGTTTTGTGTGAGTTATTATGAGTTCATGGTCGTGTGTCTGAATATAAACTGGGGCGCCCCTTCTCCTGAGAGACCATGGACTGCTCTTTGTCAAGGGCAAACCCAAAGGGACTGCCATCCCATTGCAGCTGAGTGGAGTTGCCAAAAGATGGGAGGGAACAGACCTAGGGGACAACAGAGCTCCCAGCTTGACTCGTCAGCCAACGGGCCGGACAAGAGGCAGCGAGGAAGAGGAGCTGGATCCAATCAAGTCCAAGAGCCACAGGGACTGCCCCCTGGCTGGCCAGAGCCGTCCTCTACCCCAGAGGTTCTGGTCGACTGCATCCCAGGGTCCTCACTGCTAGGGTCAGCACTCTGGTTCTGGAAGGCCCTCGCGCCAGAAGTCGCCGAGCGGGTCCCAGTGGGAGACTCTGGCCGCTCTCAGGGCTCCCAGCCACAGCCAAAAAGGCAGAGAGCAAGCAGCTGGCTGCCCAGGCCACCCCAGTCGGACCCAAGAGGGGCCCCTGCCTTTCATAAACCAAGCATTCGAACATTATCCAGCAGAAACGGAAATCCCCACATACTGCTCCTGGGAATACAAAATAGTGCAGCCACTGCGTGTACGCCTCGTGTACACCCAGGTGACCTCAAAGCAGGTGTGCGAACGAAGATGCACACAGTGCCGTTCACAGTGGCACTGCTGACAACAGCCAAAAGATGTCATGCCCCGAAGGCCCATCAGCAAGGGAACAGAAAAACAAAACGTGGCCTGGCCGTTCGAGGTGACATCGTTTGGCCAAAAAGGAGTTACCGACAGGTGCAACAGCGTGGACGCACCTTGAAAAGGTGTGCCGGAAGAAAGGAGCCAGACACAGAAGGCCACGCGTTGTGATTCCAGGTGTTTGAAATGTCCACAGAGCAAATCCGTGGCGACGGAAAGCAGATTGGTGGTTGCCGGGGGCTGCAGGGGTCTGACGGGTGCGGGGCCTGTGCTTGGGGCGATGAAACCTCCGGAACCAGGACGTACTTCAGGCCACTGAGCTGCGCACTCTGAAACGGTTAAAACTGCAACGTTCACCTGTGTGTGTATTTTACCTGAACGAGGGAGAGAGGGAGACTGAAGAAGTTATCCGGCGATTTTCTGAATTCGCAAATGTGATCACTCGGAAAGAAACTTGACCCGCAACAGAGAAGATGCAAGGCCTCGAGCCCCGAGTCCCCTGTGGTGTCGGATTTGCCTCATCTGGAAATGTCACGTTTCCAGGCTCTGCGCCGGGGACCCTGGGCCCCAGCGAGAGGACAAGCCTTGTGAGCCATGCCATGGCATGAGGGGGGCTCCCCGGAGCACTCCGGTATCCCCCTTAGACAGACCTATAAGAGGGCTGCCGTCCTTATAAGAAGAAGGAAATTGGGACACAGAGACACGGGGAGGAAGGCGTGTGACGACCGAGGCAAAGATCAGAGGGACGCGGCCATGAGCTGAGGAGCCCTGAGGACGGCAGCAGCCTTCAGCAGCTGGGGAGGGACAAGACAGGGTCCTCTCCCGGAGTCTTTGTCCGGAGCACGGCCCTGCAGACACCTGGATTCGGGCTTACGCCTTCCAGAACTGTGAGAGAGTACGCAGCCCCTGGTTTAAATCACCCACTTTGCGATCCTCTTTTGTGGCAGTCCTGGGAGATTAATACAGCAAGGACAACGTGGCTGAACGTCAGAGGTGTCCATGGTCGCGTCTGCTGGACATGCCTGTCGCAAGTCACTGGCTGTAGCCGTCCCCAGGAAGCCAAGCTGGGGGCGGGTGGCAGGAGGCGAGTGGTCCCGCTGGTGGAGCCCCAGACTCAGTTTCTCGAAGGGGAGGTTTCCTCTCGGCACCCTGGGCTCACGGCGGCAGGTCCTGACCTCCCCCCACCCTCCCCCACCCTCCCCACTCACTCCCCTGGCCGAGAAAGCAGCCACACTAGATACACCAGTGAGCGTAGCTAGGTTCCTATTAAACTTTATTTGCGGAGTGAAATTTGAATTCCATCTAATTTTCACATCACAAAATACTATTCTTAAAACATTTTTGTTTGAATAATCAAAAATGCAGAACATTATTGTTGGCCGACCAGGCGGTACAAGGAAAGACAGCAGGGTAGCTCTGGCCCGGGGACTATGTTTGCGGGCCCCTCCTTCCTCCGGCGATCTCCCGGGTGCCCCGTGGCGCAAATGCTAAGTATAGGTGAGGGCCCACCACTCCTGTCCGCAGCCCACTTTCTCTCTCTCTCTCTCTCTCTCTCTCTCTCTCTCTGAGCTTGAAACGCCTTGTCTATGTCCACTCGGATGTCCCTTGTGTGGCTTTCCAAATGCAAATAGAGATTTTCCTTTCCCTCCCCACTGGAAACCTCTCTGTCCCTCTGGCCTCCTTCTCAGTTAATGGGGTCGCGGTCACCCTTGACTCCGCCTCTCCTTTCCTCAAACTCCGCATCCAATCCACCCCTAAAACCTGCCAGCTCTGCCTTCAGTATGCACCCAGATCTGACAACTTGGCCTTTCCTCCTCTGCTCTTAGGCTGGTCCAAGCTACCAGCACCTCCCCATCCGTCTCCTGGTTTCCTATTCGCCAGAAGGTGGCCAATGAGATCCTTTAGAGTCCGAGCCCCCATCCCCCATCCTACCCCCAGGCCTCTGAGTGCTCCCTGCAGCCCTTGGAGAAAATTCTAGCACCTGGCAAATCAACACCACCATGAGAAACCACCTCCCATCACTAGCATGGCCACTATCAAAAACCCAGAAAATGACAGGTGTTGAGAGCACGTGGAGAAATGGAAGACTCGCGTGCTGTTGGTGGAAATGAAAGAAGGTGCAGCTTCTGTGGAAAATGCTGGAGTGGGTCCTCGAAAAAGTTACAGAAGAATTACCACGTGACCCAGCAATTCTACTTCCGGGTGCATACCCAGGAGATTTGAAAGCAGGGCCTCGAGGAGGTGTTTGCACACCCACACTCACAGCAGCATTACTCACAGCCAGAGGGTGGAAACACCCAGACGCCCGCCGCAGACGGATGACTAAAGGAAGGGGCCCCGGGCACAGTGGAACATTACTGGGCCTTCGAAAGGAGGGGGGCCCGACCCCGCTGCAGCGGGAGGGTCCTCGAGGGCGCTGTGCTCGGAGACAGAACCTGGACTCACAAGGTGAACACTGTGGGATTCCAGGTACAAGCCCAGAGGAGCCCAGTTCCTTGAGACGGGGAGTGAGGTGGGGTCACCGGGGTGGGGTGCGGTGGAGGGAGAATGGGGATCCACATCGGATGGGGGCGGGGCTTCAGTTTTGTGACACCCGGAGCTGCAGAGGGTGGTTGCACAACAGCGTGAATGCACAGAGCATAACCGAACAGGACTCCTAAAAATGGTTAAGACAGGAAATTTTATGTTATTTATATTTTACCACAACTTTTAAAAACATCCAGCCCTCTGTATGGCCTCTGTGCCCCCACGTGACCGTCTCCGAGAACCTGTTTCCCACTGCACCCCCTTCCTCCCTCAGCTCCAGCCATTCTGGCCTTTTCTGGTTGGCACTGCTCCCCCGCGCCATCCTGCTTCCCCTCCAGATGTGCCCAGGCGGGGCCTCCCACCGCCACAGGCCCCTGGCCGCTCTCTGCCCTTCGGAGTGGCAGCCGTGCGATCCCCACACTGGCCGTCCAGTGACAAGGGCATTGGCTTGTTGTGTCTGTCTCCTCTGTGGGGGTGGGCTCGCTCTGCGGTGCCCCCACTCCAGCTCCTAGCACACAGTAGGCGCTCATAAATGCAGTGTCTGGGGACCGACTCATCAAGGGAGTAAATGTGAGCCCCACCATACAGCCTGGCACCAAACGACCAGGGTGGGCTCCCGAGGGCCTCAAATCCCCCCTCATGGCGCAGTGAATCCAGTCCCCTCCCTGGACGATGGGGTCCCTTCAGAGGCTCCCAAGACTGAGATGGCAACTGACGGGACCCTACACGGAAGATGCCGTGAGCGCTTAGGGAAAGGAATGACAAAACGTGTGCCGATGGGCCTGCAGGGACCTCGGCGTTTGTGGACGGGAGATGCACACGCCAGCCGTTCTGCCGTTTTCTCTGACGGCGAGCGAGGCTGCCGCTCTGGGGTCAGGCACCTGGACTCACCCCCCACGCCACTGATCACGCACCGTGTGACCTGGAGCAAGCAGGCCCCTTCCCCCTCGGGGCCTCGGTTTTCTTCCTGGCCCTGGAAAAGGACCAGGTCGGTATTCCGGGGTCCCTCCCACTTGAACTTTCTAGCCACTCCAGAGACTCTGGAAGGGTGTAGCTTGTCCTCTCTTCGAGATTTTTGAGATTTGAAGTTCAAGTCAAACTGCTAATCAGTCTTATGCCTTTCTAGTTCTTCCATCAGTGGGCGGTGCCATGCCAATGAAAAAACAATTCTGCCCCGGAGTAAAACCACGACGATTCACGACGGTTGGCCCTAAACCCAGCGGGGGAGGGGCAGGATACAGAAGAACGGGAAGTGCACCAACTCTGGGAACCAGGTTCCACCCAGACGGCACTCTTCACAGTGGCTTCACCATCGTGAGGAGTGGCTGCACCTTCCACGAGCTGAAGAGGCGGTCAGTCCCTCAGCGTTCCGATGACACCGGAGGAATGGAGTCCCATCCCATCGACCGAATGGAATAAATTCCACCTTCAGGTGGCCAAGAGCGGGTCTCAAGGGAGGGCTGCAGGGGGGCCAGTGTGCCAGGAGCATTCCTGGGACAGGGACATGGACAGCCTGAGATGGGGGGGGTTGTTGGGGGGCCTCGGGGCCCTTCCCCACAAGCGCACAGCTGATTCACCCGCCACTGAAGTGAAACAGGAAGCAGGGCGGGCGGGCCCCCCTGGCACCCGGGCACCGCAGACTCGGGCAGGAGGAGGGCGGCCGTAGGAAATTTACCAAGCGGAACCTAGGGACTCAAAAACACTGGTGTGCCTTCCCGGAGAAGAGCCCGAAGGCACTCAGGCCAAAAATAGATGTGGGCGTGCGTGCACGCGCCCGAGAAAGAGACAAGCAGGTTCTGGTCACTCACAAAGACAACACTGTGATCCCTCCCCCCCGTTCAAACCCTTCCACCCCCCTAGTGGCCCCGCACATCTGAGCACGTGTGGCGCAGTGCGAGGTGAACCCCAGACGCTGATCTGCCTGCACCAAGTAGCTCAGGTGAGTCCCTGCAAGGAAGTGACAGTGAGGCCACCAAGCTGGGCCACCCCCCAGAAAAACCAACTGCTCTCTTCCCAGAGCAGGGGCTACTGGGTCTGCAGTCGCCTCTGGTCCCTGAGACCAGAACTGGTACCCAAGGAAGACAGCCGGAGAACCTCCAGGGGACCCTGGAAGGAGTTGTTTTCACCCATCATATGAAGAACAGGCTGCAGCAGCTTAGGTGCCCCCCACAGGCTCTGACCCCACCCCCGTGGCCCCTGCACAGACAACCTGTGCAGAGGAGGCAGGATGGCGCCGGCCCTGCAGAGCTCCTGACCCTTGACGACAACAAGCTGAGTGGCACTGCTGGCCCGAGGACGCGGAGATGAGGCCACGTCCTGCGGGAGGCCTCTTTCTTTTTTTTCCTTTTAAGATTTTATTTATTTTTAGACAGAGAGGGAGAGAAGCATCAATGTGGGGTTGCCTCTCACGCGCCCCCTACTGGGGATCTGGCCCCCAACCCAGGCATGCGCCCTGACTGGGAATTGAACCTGCGACCCTCTGGTTCACAAGCCAGAGCTCAGTCCACCGAGCCACACCAGCCAGGGCCAGGAGGCCACTTTCATTGAAGGCAAACACACGGCGATTTCACGCAGCTCTGCAGACAGTGGACACCTCTCCTCAGACGTGGCTGGGTAACCAAGGTGGGGGGAGGCCGTGGCGTATCCCTGGGTGACAGCAGGCAGGCTAGGTGCGTGAGCCCCAGGGGTGCGCCCTGTGGGCGCCCCCAGAAATGACTGGGGCTGGCCGTGTCCAGAGGCAGCCAGATGTACAAAAAGCTGCAACCCCATGAGTGAGAGCCGAGAGACGGAGAAAACACAGAGGCCCCGGACCACAGAGGTCCCCGGGAATGGCCAGGGTCCTAGAGACACACTGAAACAGCTCCGGTTGCCTGAGTCAGGGAAGTGATCAAGTCTTTTAATTTTAGCAAGGAACCAGAAACTATAAAAAGGGCCAAAGTTGATATTTTCAAAAAAGAACTAAAAAAAAAAAAACAAAACACTTCCAGATGTGACGAAAACATTAGCTAAAATGAAGGCCCGGTAGGTGGGTCTCACTGCACTGATGCCACAGCTGAGGAGGGCAGGCACGTCTGAGCTCCAGCAGAAGCGTCGGGCAGCACTGGGGTCGGAGGCAGCGAAACGGTGTGGACTAGAGAGAGAGGGCCTCGGCGTGCCCGGGAGTAAACCTAAGATTTTATTGAAGTATCAGAGGGGTAAAAAGACAAAGTCACGGGGAAAGTATCTGAATGGTAGAGGAGGGACAGTCAGCCACAGAACCAAGACAGCCAGCCACTCCCAAACAGGACAAGGAAAAAGGAACCCTCATTTTCAGGAAGGGAAGGAAAGACGGACGGACCGACCAGGGAGGGAGGGGGGAGGGCAAATTAGAGCAGCCTGAGGGAAGAAGAAGTTGCCTTTTCCCACGACTTCAGAAAAGTCACAGATATGGTCTCTGCTCAAAAGCCACAGTGGAGGCCGGAGACCGCGTGGTGATGTCTCCAATTTGCCGAAAGAAAAACCTAGGTCCTCTCCAAATGAAAAATGTCCTCCAAGAATAAAGAAAAATGTGAAATTCGGACACTTTGAGACCAGGAAAAAAACACAAAACTTCGAGAGTATTGATGAGGAGATGAGAACCTAGAAGGAAAAGGCACAGAGCCCAGACGAGAGGTGTGAAGGGCCAGCAGGGATGACACGAAGGAGTGATGAATGTCTTCACGTGAAAAGTGACCAACTCGTCACCAAATCAGCCGTGTGTTTGGGACCACCTAAGCGGAGGCTCCGCGGCCCATGAGACCTTGGCCGTGAGGAGTGGAGGGCAGACCTACAGGGGATGAGACAGGCAGCTGTCCGCCAGGGAGGCAGAAAGTCTGCCGGGAGGCCCACATGGTGGTGGGTCACGAGAGGCAAGCCATGTGCAGAGAAAGCATGCTGGGCTTCCAAGCGTGAGCCACTAACGAAGTGTGACAAGGACAGGTGCCCTTGTAGGCAGCGGTCTGCAGCAAAGTGGATTCCCTCACAACACTACCCAGTGCGCCCCGGGGTGAGGACCGTGGGACCTGCTTGTTCAACACGGTGAGTCATCACCGAGTCTCCCCGGCAGCCAAGGAAGAAACCATACCTGGAGCGGGAAGCAGGTCCTGCAGGGCGGACGAGCAGGAGAGCTGGTGGCAGGGCCCTCGGACTTTGGAGGGGAAGTAACTTGGCCACAAACACACGGAGTAGGAGTCTACGGCCCACAGATCAAGGAGTGCTCAAAAAATGCCTCGTGAGGGACCTCGGGGCTTTCAGGGAGATGAGAAAGACACAGCAAAGAGTGCTTTTAAAAATGTGGACAGGAGTGGGCAGAACGCAGACTCGAGATTTCCGGTTTGGACGTGTCGACGGGAGATGCCGGTGAGACCTTTGAGGGCAGGCGCCACGTCTGTGATTGCAGCCTGGGGACGGGGTTGAGGCCACAGGTGTCAATACTGGAATTACAGCAGACCCCTGAACGACGCACACACGGGTTTGGGGTGCTCACCCCACAGAGTCAAAAAGCCTCATATGACTTTTGACTCCCCAAAAGTCAACGCCTGCTGTTGGCCAGAAGCCTCACCAATGATGTAAACCAATGTGGGAGCCGTCAGTGAACACCTGTTTTGTGTGTTCCGTGTATTACACGCTGCATCCTCACAACAAAGTCAGCTGCAGGAATGTCATCACAAAAGTCACAAGGAAGAGAATGCCCACTCACTGTATTTACTGGGGGGAAATCTACCTGTGAGTGGACTGCACGGCTGGAACCCGTGCTGTTCCAGGGTCAGCCACGTTAGCGTGTGACACGTGGTATTTGAAGACACTGATACGGATGAGATTAGCTAACAAAAAACGTGTCTCCTTTTAAATTATAGGTAACCTTTAAGAAAAAATAAATCCTCCACAATCGACGGACAGAGGTCACCATTTGTACATGGGTGTTTAGGGCTTCCACAGTTTTAGTTATTCACACGTGCCCACCCCCGTTGGCAGGATAACATCCCCCAGACCAGCAACGATGGCCTCAACCACAGTCGCCGTGCTCGTGGCCCCTCCTCTGCCCCAACCCGCACAGGCGGCAGCTGAGCGTCCGGTGCCGCAGCCTCAGCGAAGGGAAGTGACAATGACACACCCACTACCTTTGGAGACCCCAAGGGTGGTGGGAAGGACCAAATGCCCACCCAGACGGCAGGCTGGGAAGTGCACCTGGCACCCAGGGGTCCCAGACTCAGTCGGGCTCCCCTGGAACCAGAGGAGAGGCGGGCCGGACCGAAGGGAAGCCGTGGGCCTCAGGCACTGGTGGGTCCCGAGGAGATGGGCCCTGCACCCCCACCAAAGACCACCTACTGGACAAGGCCCCTCGCAGAACCTGGTGGCACCGGCACCACCTGGTGGCACGGGCGCCCTGGGCCTCTTTGCCCAAGCACCGCCGGAGAAGGGAACCCGGGCCCCAGGGAAAATGAGCAGGGGGAGGGACCTGGCCCCCACCGAGGGGCAGAGGCAGTGACAGGGTCCTGTGTGCCAGCGTGGACAGGACACACAGAGCTCCCAGAGGGGAGAGGTCCTGGACCCCACCCATACCTTGGCAATTTAACTTCCCCTGAAATGTGCACACCCCCCAGGGAAAAACAAGGGGTCCTAAAATGACCTGAAAACCTTGCTCAGAATAAGAGTTGTGAGAAGCTACAGAAGGATCCAGAAAGGTACGCCGCCCGTGATACGTAAACACACGAACAATCGGCGGCGGGCTTTGGAGACAGGTCGGAGATCCTGCAAGAGCAGGTTCGGGCAAATGGGGAAGAGATGCCACCCACTACCATTCCCAGCACCGCGCACACCCCCAGGGTGGCGGGGCTCGGGGAGGCCCACCCAGAGCCGTACACAGGCGGTGGGTGGCGGGCATGGAGAGAGCGCGGGCCCCGCCCACCTCGCCCCGCCCCACCGCACACATGGCCCCGCCCACCTCGAAGCCTGTGGAATTGAAAGGCAGGAGCACGGGAAGTGTTTGTTGAATGAACACACGTGTGACATGTGTGATACACAGTTTATTAAAGCAACATGCTGTGACTGGGGAACAAAGTAGAAAAGTTTTTAATTTACCGACATCCCACTATTCCACGAAATGAAAGCCTTGAATTTGTGGTGTCCCTCCTGTCCTTGTTCTGGGCAAAGGTGGGATCAGAACTCGGGGCCACGTTTCTTTCTGGAGGAAGTTTCTTCCTCTTGCAATAAGCGTTTGGAAGTGCAGCTGTGGCCTCCCAGAGGCAGGTGTCTGGCGCTGGCGGCATCCTGGCGTTGGGGAAGGGCTGGGTGTGGTTCCCTCAGCAGCACCCTCGCAGTGGGGCCGCAGACTCCTGAGGGGCTTGGGGAGGAGGGCAGACCAGGGAGCCTGCCTCAGCCTGCGCATCAGGCCCACCCACCCTCTGCCCGTCTGTCAGCAGCCCAGGCTTCTGTCTCCCTCCGAGCACATGATCCAGGAGATACGATCCAGCTTAAATGTTTGATGATTCTGAGCCGCTTTGATGGAGGTAGCTGATTGTCACCAGGGATAGATTCCAAACATGTGTCAGTGCAGAAGCCAACGTGGCAGGAAGTCCTGGAGCCCCTGGATGGGAACCCCAGGCATTGGGACGTTCTGCCACCTGGTCAGGGAGCCAGCGCTGGCCTCCAGTCCTCGCCCCAGACCTTCCAAAGTTCCTATGGGTGACCCGAGCGGCCCTGGGTCCCCTAGCTCTACCTACTCCTTCATCCCCGCAGCCAAGGCGTAGCCCTGGTTCTGTCACTGTTAATCTCCGGGTTGTTTGTTCGGTGTTTGGCTTCTAAGTTTTCCCACCACTTCCCTGCATTGTGTCCTCAGTTTTAAATACTTAGAGGGCCTCGTGTTTCCCCGTGGACTTGGACAGGACAAAGGGCTACACAGCTGTTGGAGAACACAGGCGGGAAACAGCCCCCTCCCCGCACCCCCAGCCCAGGTGGGTGGGTGCTACAGGAGGCCCCACCCACGGTGACCCACGCCGTGTGTTTGCCACACACACCACTTGTGGGACTGAAAGTCCCACGGCCCTGGAAACCCTGGCCACCCTGTCCCCCAGCAGGATGGTTCTGGGAGCTGAACACCTGTCTTCAGGACACACGAGTCCGTTAGAGATGGTCAGCAGGCCGGTCCCCGATGCTCGGTGTCATCCACAGAGTGCTGGGCTCAGGCCGGCACGGGCTATGTGACTCTAAGCAGGACCTGGTCCCTGTGCTTACACCCCCCCACACGTGCACTAGGACACTCAGAGGAAGGATGTCTCAGGAGGCACCTGGAAAGGCAAGAGAGCCGCTTAGAGGCAGGATGGGACTGTGCCTCCAACTCCTCGCCTGCAGTGACGGACAGCGTGGCAGCTGTGCTCGGGCGATCAAGCCAATGGCCACCGTACCGCGTTCTGAGACGAGAGCTCACAGGTGCACTCGGCACAGCCCAGCGGCCAGGACACTGGGGGCTGAGGCGGTCCTGGGAGACCCCTCTCGGGGCCTTGCCTGCCTCTGGGGTTCTCCTCTGGGCTGCCTTCAGAGACCAGGCTGTGAGCTCACTCCTCCCGAGGCTCCAAGGCAGGAACTCCATTCCTATCACGTCCGCACCCCTGGGCACTGGCCACACCCCCCAGGGGCCGCAGGGATGCCATGGGGACAGGGAGCCACTGCCCACACTGGCCCAACTGCCAGCCCCCAGGATGCCAGGGAGCGTTCTCACTTCCCAGGACAGAGAAACATCAGTGTGAGGGGGTTAAGGACGGATCATAGCCCACTCGACACATGACCACACTGCCTTTTTGAAACCAAGGGACACCTGTGTGTCCTCGCTTCCTGTGTGACATCATGCCTGCCTGGTGGGGTCCTGTCCCACTCACACTCACGGCAAAGGAAGAGGATATCTGTGGGTGTGGCTCCATGGGCATGAGGACTCTCCATAGGTCCTCAGGGACTGCGACTTCAAGTGAAACGACGTGTAACAAAGCCCGTTCGACCAGAGCCTTGTCATTCCAAACGAGAGTGAAGTCTTCACAGCCTCTTTCTGGCCACCGACACACCACCAAACGTCTCGGTAAAGACCAGAAGCACTTCTAATATCAAACATTGAAATACATGTGAGCCATACATACACTTAAGGAAGATTCATTAAAGTAAGTAAGAGAATGATTTTTCAACCCGTTCAGGATCTTGGGAGCAGGACGGCGAGTCAGGGTGACGGGGGGACCCCCCCCAGGACAGGACAGCCTTCCATCTCAGGGCCACCACACACACCCAGGCTCACTCAGCGGCAACAACGGAGACAGGCCAGTCCCCCCACCCACACACAGCTGTGGGGTGTGGGAGGAGACTGGAGTCCCTGAGAAAACCCACAAGGACGTGGGGGAAACTGCCAACACCTCGCAGACAGCGGCCCTGGCCGGGAATCCACTTCGCTCCTCATCAACAGTGCAACAAAACCACGTTCAACAAACGACGTTCCTCAAGGCCCAGCAAGTGACAGAGACATGTGACAGCAGCCCTGGGAAATGACAGCATGAGCACAGAGAGAGGGACCGCGGACTGGCCTCAAGCCGCCAGCAGGGACTCAGAGCCAGAACTCACGCTGCCCTTGGGCCCGAGGCCTCACACTCCTCCCCTCCGACCTTGTGGCTCCTGGGGTGGCCCAGCTCAGGGAGAGGCCGCTGGGAGGCAAAGTAGGTGCACGTGTGTGCGTGTGTGCCGTGCGTGTGTGCCCACGTGCGTGCATGTTGCGAGTAGTGGCAGGGGGAGGGGGGGTGAGAAAGGGACCGCATCCCTGAACTGTGTGCGTTCCTCAAACAGGAAACTCTGAGGAGCCCCAGGTAAAATGTGACCTTTGAGCAAGGTCAGTGCACGCAGGCTGGGCCCTGCCTTCCCTGGTCTCCGCGCTACAGTGGGAGCCATGGGCGTCCGTCCATGGGCTCACCACGAATGGCGAGCACGCCAAAAGGGGCCAGGCCCCATGAGTCCCACTGGTGCCGGAGCGTGAGCAGGGAGGACACAGCCCTGGGCTCCGGCTCCGCAGGCCCAGCCCCCCGGAGCCCACGGCGCCTCTCCCAAAGGAGACTCGAAGGCGGCCCAGCCTTCATCGGCGGGTGCTCCACCTTCGTGCCAGAGCACGTCCTGGAGACCCGGCTCACCTAGCAGCTGTCGGGTGTCCTCCCTGGTGGTCAGCCCCCGAGGACCCTGGAGTGGAGTCCTGGGCGGGTCCTCGTCTGGCTGAACGAGGACGCTGAGGCCCAGACAGAGGCAGGCGAGGCTCAGGTGCTGCTCGTAAGAAACCCGATGGGCTGGCAGGGCGGAGGGAAGCTCCTCCCCTTTTCCCAGGCTCTCGGCCCACGAGCCTGCCCCTTTGTCATCTCCGGGAGACAGGAAGTCACCAAGAAAGTCTTTAAGTCCCTGGGCTCGTCCGTATGTTCTCACACATGAAAGCTTCGCTGTGCCCTGCTCCCTCCGACGTGGGAGTTCTGGCCTCAACGTCGTCGACAATCCCAATGCTGATGTGCAAACCCGGGGCTGGTTAGTGCACGCTGCGGGGACGTGACGCCGCCGTTCGCACTAAGAGGCCCCAGCCCCGTGTGCCGCCCTGGGTTGGAAACGGGGCGAGTGAAAGCAGGAGCCGGTGGCCAGATGGTGATGGCACGTGGGGGCCCTGGCTCCTACCTTGGGCACCTTGACCTTCTCAGGGAAACATGCCGTGTAATGAAGTCTGGGAACCAGCGCTCAGAAAGGTCCCTCTAGCTGATTAAACTCCCTCATTCTTTTTCAAGTTTCTCCCCAAAACTCTGAAGTCGCCTTATCAGCTCTCAGGAGGACAACAGGAGGAAGCCGGCGTTTTCTAAGGCCTTGGTCCTGCTCTGGCCCAGCCCACTCCCTCCTCCCCGTGCCAGGCCTCCTGCTGCTCTCCCCACCCGGGTCTAAGAGCCACCAAGCCCTCCACTGTGGCCAGGATGTCTCCCTAGCTGCAGCCACACCCACTTGTTTTCGTTAGGGGATGGGGGTACTTGTCTGAAGCCCACCGTGGGGTCCCAGTGTGGGATCAGGGTACAAGATCTGTGCTGGGGCCCAGGGCGCCATCCTCCCTGAGAGAGGGTGCTGCGACGCCGTCGCACCACTCGGGCCCCCGAGCCACGGTGACAAGGGGCACTGGCGAGCTCATTGCTCAGGGCTCGGGGCTCGCACCTTTCCCTCGGCAGGTCTTCTTTCACAGGTGCCGACCGCAAGCCCAACAGGAAGGTCGGGGTTAAAATAGCAAGGCAAGGACCATCCAGAGGCCTCACTGACTCCAGCCCCCCGAAACAGGGGGCTCCGCTGAGGGAAACATCCTTATTTCATCAACGACATCTACTGGGGGAGAATGCCAAGGCCAGGGCAGCGGGGGGTGCTCCCTGGAGGCACGGAAAGTCCCCAGGTCCTCGAGCGACTCCCTGGTGTCTCCTGGCCATCGGCAGCTGAGCAGAATCAGCCATCTTCTCCTACAACGACACCCACGTCCTTGCCTCCCTGTTTCAAGTCGTTCTCTGGGGAAACGAATCACATTTTGACGAGTGCAAAGTGCACTGTCTTAAACCCAGCTGCACACGGAGGTTCCCGGGCTTGCTTGGCGGCACCCACTGGGCTGACGTGAGCCGTTAAAGCTCAGCGGCCATTCCTGCTGCTTAAATGCAGCACAGGGGGGCCGAGCGGTGCTGTGGCCGGGCTCCGCCGGGACACACCGGCGTCTCGGGCCTCACGGAGCTCCCAGTCCAGCTGCGAGGACAGATTTAAACACGGACCTCGAGTGTGAAGAGCCTCGCAGCGCAGCTGGAAATAGCAAGGGGAGGAGAGCTCACCCAGAGGGCCAGCTGCGGCTGCTGTTACCGCCGCGCCGCCAGCTGAAGCCAAACGCAGGAAATGTGCCTGGAAAATAATAATGACGGCCCGGTGGCCACACACAATGGCCACCAAGCTTTTTTCCAAGTTCCAGTGAAGCATCTATTCATTCTCACTTTGTGAGAGTCAAGCCGTAATGGCTGTGTGTACAAAGCATTTCCTGTAGACTAGTATGAAGCTGGAAGGAGTCGATAGACCTCGGGCAGCGATTGGGGCAATTAATCCGAGCCAGTCATTCATGCGCCCTCAGGAAGTTTTCTGTGCCAAAGGCATTATTATTATTATTATTACAAACCGAGCCCCAAGCCCCACATGGGTGTCAGGCTGCTTTTCTCTCCAGGACGCTGGGAGTCTGAGTCAGCCACAGAGCCTGAATCATTTCCTCGGTTCCCTCTGGTTCACGGGGAGGCTGGCTTTGTAAACACTCTGCCGCGGTGGGAATCTGGCAGAGGGCCCCTTTGAGCAGTAACCCTCACTCTCACCCTACGATGAGTCCTCAGTGGCCACGGGAAGCTGCTGGTTGTCCTCCAGTTTCTGTTCTGTAGTGCAACATTTCAGCAGGCAACATGGCCATCTGGCTAAAGACTACATTTCCCAGGAGCCTTGAAGTGGGTGTGATCATGTGATTAGGTGATGTTTGCTGGAGTGATGGGGGTCAGTCACATTGGGGGCCCTGCCCTCAAAGAATAGGGAGCATAATCCCTCCCCCACGCTCAGTCCCCTCCGCCCCTTCCACCGGGAAGCAGGGGACAGGCCCTGGACAATCTCCCTGGGCACCGCGGTGGGAAACGCACAGCGAGGCTGCAGAGCAGAGCTGAGGGGCTGGAACGGTGGCCTTGGGCCCCTACGTGATAGGAAGCAGGCCAGCATCTGCCTTGCTCAGTCCCTGTACCTTGGGGTCTCTTTGTTACAGCAGCTGAGCCTGTACTTCTGCACATACAGGGATACAAGCCCGGGCAGATGTCCAGAGCAGGAAGGGGGCGAGGGCAGCAGATGCAGAAGGAATTCAAACCGGGGCATCAGAAAGTGGGCTCAGAGTGCAGGGAGGGGTGAGGGCCAGGCCTGGAGGGATGAGTAGCAGGACACAGGACAGGTGGGACCGGGACAAGTGACAGGAAGGGATAAGCCCCAGCGGCAGAGCTCACAGGGCCCACCCAGAACCTCTCTCCCTGAACGCTCCCCACCAGCAGGTCCTGGGGCTCTACCTGCTAAACACCTCCCACATCAGCCTGTTTCTCTCCACCTCCACCACCCGCACCCAGGCTCCTGGTGCAGAGGGACCAGAGTATCCCCGATGCTGACTCCCTGCCCACACCGCCTCTCCTTTTAGAACCCGCCCGAGGCTGGGAATCACATCTCCTCGCTGCCTCGTTTACACCTGCGCACGTGTGGCTTCCGGCAGAATTTCCATTGCAGCCGAACTCCCTCCCAGGACTTAAACTCCCGCACGGCCTGCCCTGCCCAGGTCTGGGGCTCCCTTTCTCCTTCCCTCCCATGGTACGGAGGTTGGGGAGTGGGGGCAAGAAGCAGTCGCCTCTGGGTATACGAGGAAGGTGGGGCCCAAAGCACTTGCAGACCGAAGGGAGGCGTGAAACTGGAGACTCTGAGCCGTATCCCACCCCTGGGCTCCTCCGCACGCCATTCCCGGTCCCGCAGCCCAGAGCACTCTGCACACTGTTCCCACCTCGCACCTGGCTCCCCTCGCCCGTCCCCCAACCCCCCGCACTCTCACTGCTGTGCTCTGCCACACCTGGCGTGGGTGCTTCCCACACCCGAAATGCCAGAGGGACTTGCCTGCAGCTGACTCATGTCGTGCCCCAGCCGCTCGGTCCCACGGGGACCAGGGATGCACCTGTCTGTGCTGCCCCACGCACAGCTCCCCCGCCGGGGGTGTCGGCACACCCATTTCATCCTCATTACTCACGGATTCCACATTGTAACAAACATATCCTACTTGCGAAAATGTATTTGCAACTACCGATGTTACAATTTTTGCTTTATAAGTTATTTTAAAAACTTAAGAGAAAAACTCCTGTTCTATTTACTGAGCTGTCTGTGGTTTCTGTTGCCTTCCTTCACTCCTGAGGTTCCAAAGCCCCTCTCGCACCATGTGTCTGTGGCTTGGGGGGCTCCTGTGAGCATTTGTTTCACAGCAGCTCCGACAGCAAAGAATTCTCCTCCTTCTCCTTAATTTGGGAATGTCTTCGTTTTACCATTATTTCTGAGGGGCAGTTTCTCTGGATATAGAATTCTGGATTAGCAGTTCTTTTTTTTTAAGATTTTATTTATTTCTTTTTAGAGAGAGGGGAAGGAAGGAAGAAAAAGAGGGAAAAACATCAATGTCTGAGAGAAATATCAATCGGTGGCCTCTCACACACCCCCAGCTGGGGACCTGGCCCAGAACCTGGGCATGTGCCCTGACAGGGAATCGAACCGGCGACCTTTCTGTTTGCAGGCCAGCACTCAGTCCACTGAGCCCACCAGCCAGGGCCAGTTCTCTTCTCTAAGCACTTGCGAGATGTCATTCTGCTGCCTCCCAGCCTCCATGGTTTGTGATCCTCAGTCATCCGAGTCATTGTTCCGTGCACGTCATGTGTTACTTGTCTCTGGTGTTTTCTAGATCCTTCCACTGTACTCTGTCTCAGCAGCTGACTGTGTGTGTCAGATACGCTGCCCTTGGAGTTCGCCCTGTCTGAGAATGGCTGAGCTTCCTGAGTCTGCAAATACCTGTCTCTCACCAAATCTGGGACATTTTCGGTGATCACCCTCACACGTTTGTTCTGCCCCAGTCCCTCCTCTCCGCCGCGGTGCCCAGCCCCAAGGGCACCTCTCCTTTGGGCCTCATCCCACGGGCTCCCAGGACTGCTCCTTTTTTTCTTTTTGGATCATTTTTCTCTCTGTCCTTCAGAGGGGATCGTTTGTTAACGTCTGGAAGCTCACTGACTCCTCACCCATCTCCATTCTACTATCAAATCCAACCAATGAATTTTTTTATTTCATATATTGTGGGGGGGGTTTTCCCTAAAATTCCCACTGTGTTTTTTATGGTTTCTCTGCTGACCATTTCAATCTTTCCATTTGAGGGTGTTTCCTTTGCCCTGTGGGGTGATTCTATCGCTTCCGTGAAGTTTTTGTTGGATAATTCCAGTGTCTGGGCCGTCTCGGGATTAACGTCACTGACTCCCTCTTCCTCTGAGAAATGGTCCCCTTTCCCGGTTCTCACATGTCAAGGAGGTTTGCAGCGTATCTTGTACATTTTAAATGCTATGCTATAAGAATCTAGGTTTTGTTTTGTTTTACCAGGCACTCAACCCAGCTGGGTTCGAACCCTAAGCTCCGCCTTCCCTTCTGCTTATGGGGCCCTGTGCCAGGCAGGCATCAGAGCCGCAGGTCCGTCTGGGCCAGGAGCAGCGCCGGGCCACACCTAGGGTCCATGTTGGTCCATGCACAGAACTGGGATCCCCTTTCTCCACGTCTCTTCTGTCCTAACTTTCTCCTACTCAGTAGCACCCCAGGCCCCCTTTTCCCAGTCTCCTGGCCAGAATACAGGGTTTCCCTCAGAATCTGAGGGCCACGACCAGCCTGCTCTTCAATCCGAGCTGGGACAGAAAAGAGAAGGAACAGTTAGTGCCTCACCCCTGAATGCATCTCTCTTCCAGTTCGGAGTCCCCCCCACAATCAGGAAACTTCTCTGCCCCCTCAGTTAGGGCATCTCCAGGTCACACTTGCGGGCGCAGTCGGTTGGAGAGACAGGCAGAGGGCATGCATGTCTGCACCGTCTGGAGAGACAGGCCGGAAGGGCATGTATGTCTGCACCGTCCGCACCGTCCGCACCATCCGCACCTGGAGGGAAGCCACTCTCTTCTTTTCTTTACATCATTTTAAAAAGCACTTCAGACACCAAAGAGCACTTGAGAACCCTGACGTGTCCCAGTCGCACCCAATTCCCTCCTTCCACGTCCAGAAAATCCCCCAGCCTGCATGTGGGGTTCCCTGCTCCCTTGCGTTGTGTGTTCTTCATGTGTGTGTACTGTGCCGGCAAATGTTACGCCGCATTGTTTTGTGGTTTTTAGACTTTTTGTGAAAATGGCCTCATGACAAATATCTAGTACACGAACAACTTCCATAAATGTTTCGTATTTGTTTAGAAAGAACATACATGCTCCGTGTTTGACTATAGAACCCCATATATGATGGTTGCTCAA
Organism: Tonatia bakeri; assembly: GCA_004024845.1. NCBI lineage: Eukaryota > Metazoa > Chordata > Mammalia > Chiroptera > Phyllostomidae > Tonatia > Tonatia bakeri. The sequence continues at coordinate 8,414 of PVIA01003561.1, read as the reverse complement.
GCTTACTCATTGGGTTGTTCAAATCTCCTGGAATCTGACTAATTTGCTGTCTTCCTGACTCACTGACCACTGAGAGAAGTTGGTGAAAATCTCCCGCTGTGGCTGTGGGTTCAGCGAGCTTTCCCTGTCGTGTGGCCGTTTTTGCTGTAGAGGTATTTCAGGTGGTCTGACTTCGCGCAATCCAGACAGACGTATCGTGAGCTGCCTGGCTTGAGGGCATGTCCCTGCAGGGACAGCTTTGTCACTTTGCTTCTGACAGGCATTGCGGGGATAGCGTCACTGCTTAGAACCGCTTTTATATTAATTTCTCGGCCTGGGAATTCCCAGACCCCCTGGGGAATGTACATTTGAACTTGGAACCTACATGAGGAATTTACAGTAGCGTCAAAAATCACGAAATACCTAGGTCCTGTGTGATGGAAGTCATGAAAGAACCCCGCCGTGTTCACACACCGGAAGATTCTAAATCGTAGTGTATCGACTCTGCGCAGCTTGACACACCTACAGCGCCAGTGTGATCCTACTAGAAACCTCAGCAGGTGGGAGGGACCAAGGCAGACTTGAAGAGCCGGAGGACTTCCTCTGCCAGACGTCGAGAGTCACCGTGAGGCTAGGTGATGGTCGCAGTGCGTGCGATGTGGTCACCAGGGCAAACAAACAGGCCAGGGGACAGAGTTCTGAATCCAGAGACTGGCCGACGCATGTACGGTCGCTGGGTTTACGGGAACAGCGGCACAATGAGGGGAGAACGTTCTTTCAATGTAATAGCATTGGGTCCGCTGGGTACCTAGAGGGGGAAAATTAGTGTCAACCTCTACATATATTTTAAAAATCTATATTTACCAAAAGAAATGAATTCCAGATGTACTGTAGCTCTGAATGTGAAGGGAAAACACAGTAGCCCTTCTGAAAGAAGTCGTGGGCAAGTGTCTGTAGCACCTCAGAGTAAACAGATGTTCCTTCAACAGGCCACGTAAGGACAAGTCTGGTGGTTGGATTTTATTAAAGCGAAGGACATCCATTCCTCAAAAGACACCAGTAAGAGACTGAAAGGCAAGCTGCAGAACAGGAAAAGACATCCACACGCAGATCCCTGACGGGGATTTACATTTTAGGTATATTAAAAATCGACAAATGAGTAAGAGAAAAAAACCCAGACAAATGAATGCAATACTTAAACAGGCATTTCACAAAAGCATACGCCAAGCTGCCAAAATGCTTATGGAAAAGTGCCCACTGCCGTTCTTCCTCACGAGACGCAAGTCCAGCCTGAGCGGTGGAAATCGGGCGGAGGGACAGCCCCGTCGATGGCTGGGGAGGGACGCAGCAGCTGGAGCGCCCAAGCTGGGGACTTGAAGTGGCCAGCCACTCCGGAGAACCACTTGGCAGTGCCCTCCATATCCGAGTTTGTGCGTAAGGAAGATCCCACCATGTTCCCCTAGATGTTCGTCCGAGAGAAATGTCTTGTGTTCGACCAAAACTGATGGACTTAGCATGTCCAAAGCAGCACTGTGCGTAAGATCCCCAAACTGGAAACCGCCCAAATGTCCTGGATGAACTTCCACACCCAAGTGCCCACGTTACCAAAATCAGCCTGTGCCTGCCACCCCGCCCCGGGGACGCCACACTCCAGTCACGTGTCTGATGCTCTGGCTTGCAGGAAGAACCTTCTTCTTGTGACCCCTGGAGATTCCCGCTACTTCCTTACGAGCTCAGATATATTCTTAAAAGGCTGAACGTGCCCTGGCCAGTGTGGCTTGGTTGGCTGGAGCATCGACCCATGCACTGAAAGGTTGCGGTTTCGATTCCCGGTCAGGGAACATACTTAGGTGCAGGTTCAGTCCCCAGAGCAATGGATCGATGTCTCAATCTCATTCTCTCTCTCAGCAATAAATGCATCCTTAGGTGAGGATTTTAAAAAAGCAAAAGGCTGTACGTGATAGTTTATCCAGAACATCAGGAGGTTTTATACACAAGTGTCTCGGGGTTACATAGTTCATGATATCCCCTGTCACCTTTCCCTGTCCCCACCGAGATGTGACACGTCTTCCTAGCACTGTGTTTACAGCCTGGAGGTGATGATTGGTTGCAAGGAGGAGGAAAGAGAGGAGAGGGAAAGAGAACACTCTTAACGCCGAAGGGGCAGGAGAGCGTGGGGGAGGGAGAGTCGCTCCCTGCACCTCCCCTGCTGGGGGCGGCACCAGTCTGCACCCCACACCCTCGCCACCCTCCGGGGTGCAGGCCCCCAGCCTGGCTGCTCCAAGGACCCATCTCTGTCCTGTGAGGGTGGCAGCCCCTCCGCAAGCCTCCATCCCCCAGCTGAGCAGTTGTGTGGCCCTATCAGGTCCCAGGGTTGTGCTAGTTGGACTGGGATCAGGCTGCCAGCCACTGAGGACAGGAGTCGGGGGTGGGCGGGTCTGGGGGAGTCACGCCCACTTTTGTCAGGCCCTTGGGTCCCATGGGGGCTCCCCTTCACGCTCATACCTCTCTGGTAGAATGAGTTTAATCACTGGGTGCAGCTGTACTCCCTGTGCCCAAATTCTCACATAGCCCCGGGGGGTGCCCAGGCCCCCCGCACAAAGGAGACCGCTGGCAGGCTGGGAAAGCAGCCATACTCCCAGGGGGCTGGCCGGCCCAGCGCTGTGAGGGCACACTGTCTGCAGACCAGCCTCTTCATGGCAAGGTGAAAAGGCTTCCATGTTTGGGGGGTGAGTGGGGACTGCTTCTGACACACCATCCTCTCTACCCTGAGGCTGAAGTGTGGGTGCACGGCTCAGGCTGCAACAGCAAGAAGAGCTAACGGTCCGGACTCCTCCGTGCGCCCGGCACTCACCTAGTGTTTCCGCCGGTTATCTCATCCTCTCAAAGTGTCCTGGTCCCCACTTTTCTGGTAGGAAACTGAGGCTGCGAGAGGTTCCGTGACTTGCCCTCGGTGACACAGCTCAGTGACAGAGCCCAGGGTGGAAGCCGGTGAGCCTGACTCATGTCCTTGACCGGTGTTCTAGGTGTGAGTATTGGTCATTCACTGCCTCTGGACTCTGAGTCACCTCTCATGCACGCCATTCCTGCCTTGGGGGGAATCCTTCCCACACCCTTCGTGGTTAATGTCACTACGGCCCCTGCAGTGGGGGCGGGAGCAGGAGAGGGATTCACAGAGAGCCTGCCTGGTGGGACCCCAAGGCCCCCTCCTCACTCCTCTCCCTCCTCCGGCCACTGGGGCTCCTGACCCCAGCCCTCAGAGGCAGTGGCTCCCAAATGCATCGGCCTGCCTGTCTCCTTGCAATGCCCTTTGCCCCTCAGTCTTCCGCCCCAGCTCTGACCCGAACAAACCTAGCCAGTCCCTCCTTCCTCTTCCCAGGCTCCGGAAAAGGCCTTCCTTTCCCCAGAACCCCAAGGCAGGAAGGCCCCAGCTCCCCTTCGGGGACAGCAGTTTCTCTCTAAGACAGAACAGAATTGTTGGGGAGGGGGTGTTCTTTAAATGTATGAAATAGTGCTTTGGGTAATAAGAGAGGCCTGTGGCACCAACCACCTGCGGTGGCTGTGGTTTCAAACCTAGAATTAGAACGTCACCTTCAGGTAAGGTGTCCCGCATGCTCCCTGTCTAACATCTTGGCCTCCTTTGGGCCTTAGATGCTGCTCTTGCTTAGTGGCGTCGGAGCAGAGGCCACGTAAAGCAGGCTGGGGCTGGCAGGGGACCACCCAGCCGAGTGTCCCCCCGGGGTCCCAGGCTCCCGGGCACAGCCTTCAGCACCACCAGGCCTCCCAGCAGATCCTAGCTCTTCATCATGAAATGCTGCCCAGGTTCCTGCCAGCCAGCCTCGCTCAGTCACAGAACGAGGGAGGGACATCAGACTCCTCAAGGCCCTAAAGCCGAGGGAGAACCTGTGGAAGGCAGCAGAGATCCCAGGGGGCCCGGGAGAAAGACCCCTGGGCCGGGAGCCTGAGGGCTTACAGCCCGCCCCGTCACCCAGGGTCAGAGCGGCGCAGCCTTGGGCTCTGGGTGCAGCCCTGGGCTCTGTGTCTGGACTGGGAGAAGCAGGAGGACTAGGTTTCCTTGTTGGGCTGCAGCGGGGCCACCAAGGAAAAAAGAAAAAGGCACAGACGGCCTCGTCAGGGTGGGGACCCCACTCAGAAAGGGGGCACTTCCGGAGCAGAACTGCCACAGCCACAGGCCTGCTACACGGCAGCCTCCAGCCGTCAACCACAGGGCCCAGGCCCACCTCGAAATCGGCTCCTGTTTTGTCCCCACACCGACCAGAACCCCACCACCCAGGAGACCACAGAATGGAGGGAGGGGACAGATACGGAGAGGACAGAGCGTGCACAAGACGCCGCATGGGCAGAGAGGAAAAAAGATTCGAAGGCGGCACACACCAGGGCCTTGGCACGCAGGCTTTCAAACAGTGTCTGCACACTTTCTGGGAGGGCTGAGCGCAAGAGCGTCTGCCTCTGCAGCGACGTCACGGCTGTTTTGCAAGAGAAACGATATTTGTGCTTCAGGGGCGCACAGTGGTGTTTTATACACAGAACCACCTGGCAGGACTCCTGTCCCCAAGATGCAAATCACCTGGCTCGCGGGGGAGGGGTGCGCGGGGAGGCAGGGGGAGGGGGACAAACGTGCTCCCTGGCCACACTCTGGCTGACACGGCTGGGCGTGATGGATGCTGCCCGCCCCGTTGCCTAGCAACCCAATACCCTTCAAGAAAATCCTGCAGTCTGGCTGGCTCACAAAAGCAAGCGGGGCTGGTTGAGCACGGCACTGGGAACGGAGAGATAATAATGGTTTTATTCTAGTTATTAACAATCACTCTTCCTGCTTTCCCGCAGACACCAACGGGCCAGAGGGTCCCCAGGGCCCTACGCCGGAGTGGGGCTGGGGAAGGGCCAGGGCGCGGGCAGTGCCTCCGAGTCGGCCTCAGAAGTAGTGGAATTTTACTGGCCGGTCCCGCGATGCCCCTTCCCGGCTGGGCCTCAGCACAGAGCCGGAGGCGTGACTCACAGCATACCTCCAGATAGCTGTGTGTCAGCCGGCCATGAGTCACGCTTTCTTTTCCCTCAGAACCAAACACTTGACATTTTCAGATAGAGTTGGGGGAAGGTGTTTAAAAAGGACTTCTGTAAGTCGCCATGAGGCTTTGTGTGCAAGTGCGGGGGTGTGGGGGAAGGGGTGAGTCATGGCCGTGCGAACAGGTGAACAGGAGCGCGCCAGGTCCCCCGCGGTCAGTTCCCACGGGAGCCCGGCGGCCGTCACGTGTGTGTCAGGCGAGAATGGGCCTTCCGGGCTGTCCGACCAGGTGACACCCACCAAGTCCGGGGCCCTGGCCCTTGTCCTGCCGTCCACCCCATCTTTCCCAGCGCCCTGCATCCCCAGGAAAGAAGTCTGCTGCGTTCCATGTGGTGCAGTGGACAGCAAGGCTTTAAGAAAAATCCTGCAGGTGTTGTCAGGCACAGGGAACCCCGGGGTTTCAGATGGGAGGGGAGAAGGACAGAGGCAGCCGGACACTGTGCCAGAGCAGCCGAGTGGCCAGGCCCCGGGGCCCAGCTCCGATTGGGGCCTTAACCAGGTGTGCGGGGAGCCCCTGTGCATTCTGCATGGCCCCACACAAGTCTTGCCCTCCACACGAGGCCCTCGAACTTTCAGATTTATTCTGTGGGGCTAAAAAAAATCTGAATGCTTTTCCTCCCTTCTCCTAAGTTCTTCTGGCTGGGCTAATCATCCAATTAACAGAGACAGATCGACAGGAGAAAATCAATGTTTTTAAGACATGTGCACGGGGAAACTCACATTAGCACAAAAATTCCAAAGGCCATGAGGCCACACTGGGTGTGTAAAACTTTTTGGACAAGGGAAGGGGGGGCAATAGTAGGTTTCAGAACTGAGAGTGGGGGCTCACAGGTAGCCGAGGAAGAGCAGAAGGCACCCAGCGGGACAGTTCTCACTAGGTGACGCAGGAACCCTGGGACACAGGGGGCGCCCAGCCAACGGGCTCCCACCCAAAGGTTAGCAAACTTAATTCAAATGAGGCTGATTAGGCTGTGGCAACATCCAAGAAACTCTCCCACCTGAAGCAGGGTTGTCTCTGTTAGAATATCTTGGACAGGAAAGGGGAGAGGGTCAAAAGCTCTGAGTCCTTTGTTTCCTAAAAAACAGCTTAAAATCAATGCCCATTTTTTTTTAAAAAAGGCAGCTTCAGGGTGCAAAACTTTGGTTCCCCTCATTCACTTAGCACACACTCCCCCAAAGTCAGGCATCAGTTTGCACCCCTTGGTATCACGTCAGCCCAGCACCATATCACGTATACAGTAGGTGCACAGTACATGCTGCCTGTTGGCAGGAGAGAGGGATAAATGAAAGAATTAATTAACCAGTCCGATAACGAAATCGAATTAACCTCCTGGACCCCTCCTCCCCCCATTTGTTCCCTTGCTCAGCAGTAGGCGCGGTCCGCTCACAGAGAGGAAGCGAGGGGCTGGGGGCGTTTGGAATGTTCTCTGACTCCTTTAAAAGGGAGCCGGAGCTGCAGCCCAGAGGAACCGCCTTGCCCACCCCACGCCTCAAACCTTGGGATGTTAAAAACAGGGCAAGCTAACCGTTGGACTGGGCCTAAGCAACATTGTTTCCCAGAGCACTGTTTTTTGCAAAGATAAGAAAGCAGTTGTTACCCCTGCGGATCACTAGGGCATGAAAATTAAAACATTGTTTAGAGCTGCCCACAGCACCACGCTGGGTTGTCTGCACTCAGAGAGATGCCTTCTTCCTCTCGCGCACTGGCCCCCCACCCCTCTCAGAAACACCCCTGGTCTTCGTCCGCGCCCCACCCGACTCCAGGCCGCCCAAAGGGCTATTCTTATTGATCTCCACAAATGCTTGTTGCCTCCCATTTTGAACGGCCTTTTATTTTTAGGTTAGTATTATAAAGCACTATTACCCCCCCCCAAAAAAAGTTAGTGGATCTTCGAAAGTGTCCCCAGAGTCTGGGGTCGGGAGCAATTCTGCAGGAGAAAATTTGCGCTGACACAAAATACTTCCCCTACCAGGTTGGCGTAATGCCTGAAATTTCCAGACTACGGGACTCTCCAGTTCAGACGTTGAAGACCCTGGTTAAAAAACATCAATGCTCTCTTACAGCAATTCCATATTCACTGTCATTAACCTGAGTGCTTTAGTTAGACTTATTAAATCCACGTACAGAGTATAAGGGACAGGAGACAGGTAATTACTTTTCACTCTTTATTATGAAAACGCTCAGACATAATAAACTAAGGTGAGCAGATAAGAACCTCACGTGTTCATCAGCCGCTTCAACAATTACGGGCCCGAAGCAATCTTGCTTCACCCAGCTCCTCCCCCAAATGGATCATTTATGTAAATCCAAAACCTCCTAGCATTCCAGTACTTAGCTGTAAAACACAAACACTTTTTAAAAACCATTACCATGATATCAGTATCATAATTATAGTAAAAATAACAATAATAATATAATAATAATTCCTTAATACCACGAAACGCCTGGTCAGTAGTTGGTGTTCGAACTTCCCTGATAGAACAGTCCGGGGTGGCGGTGAAACAGCACCGGATTCAGACCAGGATGGGGCTGCTCCAAGAGCGGCCCTCCCACCCAGGGGGAGCAGGGGCGTTGTGTGAATTTCACCGCTTTGTTTGGTTTTCCAGGTCCACATGGGTCCAGAACAAGTCACACACGGGCACGGACATGAACGTGGAAGCCAAAATATGAATGGCTCTTCGTAGCGACCAGTGACACCCACCAGCTGTTCTGAAGACAGCAGCTGGGTTTCCTCGCCCTGAGTGGCGGGACGCGATCATTCAGCCCCACTGGCCACCTTGCCTGGCTGTGGAGAAGCCAGACGCACTTGTGTGAGCCTCGGTCTGCCTGTGCAATGCAGGCGGCGATAGGACCCACCCACCGGGCTCGAGAGAGAGAATTCAAGACTAAAATGCACGTGAAGCCCCTGGGAAAGCTGTCCGCACAGCAAATCCACGATGAACAGGAGCTACCACATCGTTACTCCCCAATCTCCTTGGAAACCGAGGCTGATGCCTGAAGATTCTAAGGGCTTCCCCACGGCCACCCCCTCTGCTGGACGAAACGCTGCCCCTCGGATGTTTCAAGCGAGTGTTCCTCCAAGTGGGCTTTTCAGACCACCTGCGTCAGAATTGCCCCGAGGGGTTCTCTTAAAAGGGGTTCGCTCAGCCTCGGGCAATTCTTTGGAACACTGTTTGAGAACTGCTGGCAGCTTGCCCGATGGTTGTAGAGCAACCTGCCCAGCCGAAGAGAAAAGGGGGTGTCCGACCTGATGAGACAGTGGGGTGGCACAGCAGAGGGCCCGGACCTGGACTCAGGGGCCGGAGTGGAAGGGAGCCAGCAGCGCCCCGCTCAGGGGGCCTCAGAGAG